>CALNHX010009130.1:16131-53119 GCA_940337035.1 Agriotes lineatus | reverse complement strand
AATAATTAGTGGTAAATGTTCCGTAATCTTTTTATACGTTACATTTCGTACTGAAATTTTTTATCAAATACAATTCTGGCTTTAAGCGCGTTTGATACAATGTTTGCATAAATTAAGACGAGCAAATTTTCTTTGATATTGTACATTTCATTATTACCTACATTAAATGCATTTTAAGCTTTTATGGTGCTGGTTCTTATAATATGTATTAGATTTAATTTTTCATTTTGTTTACATAAAAAAAAAAACACATCATACCTTCAAATGTTTCAAAAAAATTAGAGTTGGAGTTACATGACCCTAAATTTGTGAAAGGCATGCCTGGCACTAAACTCTCAAAATAAGTAAGTTACTTCATGCTTATTATTGTTGTATTTACCATGGTAATTTGTATAAAAACTAAGGTAATGCCAAAAGTAAACGATTTTTTTAAAATCGGCAGTGAAGAACGTCGAAATCGTCATTAAAATACCAGACATCGACAGTGAAGTAATCCATTGTTTTAGGACTTTTTGTAGCGGTGCCGGTGGGGCGATCGGTAAACGTCAACCGAGGTCAAAATAACCTACAAAAGTTAGTTAAAATGTTGTCATTTCGTAATTTCTCGATTTATAAAAACATCATTACCCCTCGGCACTGAAGTTCCTTTTTCGTAGTTTATAGGCATTGAAGTTTAACCTTTTATCGGGACTGTGGATTTAGTTGCCGAGGCCCGTAGGGTCAAGGCAAATAAGACACATGAGTGATAAAAGGAACTTCAGTGCCGAGGGGTACATGATGTTTTTTTTAAATCGAGAAATCACGAAATTACATGTTAACCAACTTTTATAAGTTAACGTTTACTTATCGCCCCGCCGCGCCGCCTACAAAAAGTCGATTTAAAAAAAACTACTATTATGCGTTTGCGTTGCTGCCGGAATTAGTAGATTCCAGAAGAAAAACAAATATGGTAATTCGGGATACTTTTCTTGGTATTTAGAATCTATAATTATAACTAGTTTGCTAAATTTAGTTTATTTAGTCTTTATGTTTCAAATACTTGTGGTTCTTTGTAATATATCTTTATTGGATTTATCTGTGGATATCCTTGGAATAAAAAAATAATAGTTACGTAAAAATAAATATTTGAGGCTTTGTAAATTATCGTCTTTTTGTTAAACTGTCGTTAATAAATAATATTCAAATATAACCTAGTTAATCTGCACTGTTTGTGGCACCCGATACACACACTGTTAGATTAATTGTTAAAGCCTGCTCAATTTTCCAAATTTTAAAAACGAACTAAAGTTAGCAAACTAGTTATAATTATAGATTCTAAATACCAAGAAAAGTATCCCGAATTACCATATTTGTTTTTCTTCTGGAATCTACTAATTCCGGCAGCAACGCAAACGTATAGTAAGAGTTTTTTTATATCTACTTTTTGTAGGCGGCGGGGCGATAAGTAAACGTCAACTTATAAAAGTTGGTTAACATGTAATTTCGTGATTTCTCGATTTAAAAAAAACGTAATGTACCCCTCGGCACTGAAGTTCCTTTTTATCACTCCTGTGTCTTATTTGCCTTGACCCTACGGGCCTCGGCAACTAAATCCACAGTCCCGATAAAAGGTTAAACTTCAATGCCTACAAACTACGAAAAAGGAACTTCAGTGCCGAGGGGTAATGATGTTTTTATAAATCGAGAAATTACGAAATGACAACATTTTAACCAACTTTTGTAGGTTATTTTGACCTCGGTTGACGTTTACCGATCGCCCCACCGGCACCGCTACAAAAATTCCTAAAACAATGGATTACTTCACTGTCGATTTCTGGTATTTTAATGACGATTTCGACGTTCTTCACTGCCGATTTTAAAAAAATCGTTTACTTTTGGCATTACCTTAGTTTTTATACAAATTACTATGGTAAATACAACAATAATAAGCATGAAGTAACTTACTTATTTGGAGAGTTTAGTGCCAGGCCTGCCTTTCACAAATTTAGGGTCATGTAACTTCAACTCGAATTTTTTTGAAACATTTGAAGGTACGATGTATTGCTTTTTTATGTAAACAAAACGAAAAATTAAATCTAATACATATTATAAGAACCAGCACCATAAAAGCTTAAAATGCAGATGATTGCATTTAATGTAGGTAATAATAAAATTATGTACAGTATCAAAGAAAATTTGCTCGACTTAATTTATGCAAACATTGCATCAAACGCGCTTAAAGCCAGAATTGTATTTGATAAAATATTTCAATACGAAATGTAACGTATCAAAAGATTATGGAACATTTACCACTAATTATTATTGCAGCAATAATGTAATTGCAATTTAAAAGTTGCCGTGAATGTAGGCACGCCAACAGAGTTGATTTTTGAAAATGGCCATGAATCTAAATACTCCTAAACTATAAGTGTGCTAATTAAGTTACCCAGTGTGCTAATATGATCCAATTAAGCACTAATTATTACAATAATAGTGGAGTTGAACTTCGACAATGCTCAGGTCAACTTCACGGACACCACCCATTCCTTCTTGCAAGTCTGATCAAAATTATAATAGCTCGCAATTCATTTAAAGAAATTGTTATGTTCCAAACATAAAGTGTATTTCAGTCAAGAGTTACTTCAGTTAAAAATTTAAACGTTGCTATAAATGGATTATTAGACATCTATGTAACGTTAGATATGTAAACACAGCTACATATCGTGTATTTCTTTCGGGCACACGTAATTTAAATGACGATAATAAATAACTATTACAAGGGAAGATTTTAAAACCGAATTGTATTAGCAAAATTTTTCTACCACTGTAGAGGTTTTGAATTTCAAATTTATGACGTAGATTCACAGATATAATAAATCTGTATTTTTTGAAATATAAGGAGCACAAAAGTGTACTTTGTACTTTTTAAGTTGCTTTGATGTCTGTCACAGTATGACAATACCAAATAGTCGATGCATACTCTAATTTAGTTCTAATAAGTGTGAAATGTAATATAATATAATATTTTTATAGTTTTTACATTTCTGAATTGTTGCGATTGTCTGATAATAAATCCTAAATGAGTCAGCCACAATGCCATGTATGTGCATTTTGCAACTGAGCAAAGCCTACTATAAACTCAAGCCACTGTCAAAGATTTAAATGGCGACGGCAGTGGTCCCACTAGTGTACAGGTGTAAACGACAGACGGTTTAGTATGGCAAACAAAAAGATTTCTTTGACCTTCAATTCATTTATACGTAAAGTGTGTAAAAGTATGGTTACTTAAATAGCGAATAAATTAGAACTAAACGATATGCAGGTAATGAACATATTATTGTTATATATTTTGTTAAATGTGGTAGGTACTGTATAGCAAAGTGATGCTAAATAAAGATATTATTATGATTATTATTAACATTAAGTAAATTCCCTATGTCTAATTTTGTATAATTCAGCAAAATATAGTCTTAAATTATTCTCACTGTATATAAAATCTAGTCGTGTCTGTTACAAAGAAGGTGACTTATTTTTGGTACTTTGCGATCTCCTATAAACGTGAAATTTGGAACAGACATTCCTTGGGCCCTAAGGTTCAGGCAAATTTTCAGTCCTAAAAGTTCAATATGGCGCCCTAAGGAAAACCAGCTTTTCACGTTTTGCCCCATTCCAAAAGACGTAGAAACTGGAAATTTTTATAGGAGTTAGGTCGTACTATGGGAACAGCCCTTCGAGTGAAAAATTAGGAAAATTTTATTTAATTTTAAGATTCGTACACGTTTTGCCTGATTACAGGAATCTAAGAGAGTAATATAAAAAAAATTATATGTGAGATCTCACAGTGATAGCATTTTACGTTGGCGCGGCCAGATCACAGTATTTGGACCATTTTCGAATTTCAACTCCACTATTATTGTAATAATTAGTGCTTAATTGCATCATGTGTGCTAATATGATCCAATTAAGAAGTAATTATTACGATAATAGTGGAGTTGAATTTCGAAAATGGTCCAGACGCAGTGAATCCGGCCGCGCCAAAGTAGAATTCCAAAAACTCTTAAAATATAGGTGTGCTAATTACGGGACCCAGTATGCTAATATGATCCAATTAAGCACTAATTATTACAATAATAGTAGAGTTGAAATTCGAAAGTGGTCCAGATGCCGTGAATCTGGCCGCGCCAAAGTAGAATTCCAAAAACTCTTAAAATATAGGTGTGCTAATTACGAGACCCAGTGTGCTAATATGATCCAATTAAGCACTCATTATTACAATAATAATAGAGTTGAAATTCGAAAGTGGTCCAGATGCCGTGAATCTGGCCGCGTCAAAGTAGAATTCCAAAAACTCTTAAAATATAGGTGTGCTAATTACGGGACCCAGTGTGCTAATATGATCCAATTAAGCACTAATTATTACAATAATAGTGGAGTTTAATTTCGAAAATGGTCCAGATGCCGTGAATCTGGCCGCGCCAAAGCAGAATTCCAAAAACTCCTAAAATATAGGTGTGCTAATTGCGGGACCCAGTGTGCTAGTATGTTCCAATTAAGAAGTAATCATTACAATAATAGTTGAGTTGAAATTCTAAAATGGTCCAGATGCCGTGAATCTGGCCGCGCCAACGTAAAATGCTATCACTGTGAGATTTCACATATAATTTTCTTTATATTACTCTCTTAGATTCCTGTAATCAAGCAAAACGTGTACGAATCTTAAAATTAAATAAAATTTTCCTAATTTTTCGCTCGAAGGGCTGTTCTCATAGTACGACCTAACTCCTATAAAAATTTCCAGTTTCTACGTCTTTTGGAATGGGGCAAAACGTGAAAATCTGGTTTTCCTTAGGGCGCCATATTGAACTTTCAGGACTGAAAATTTGCCTGAACCTTAGGGCCCAAGGAATGTCTGTTCCAAATTTCACGTTTATAAGAGATCGCAAAGTACCAAAAATAAGTCACCTTTTTTGTAACAGACACGACTGGATTTTATATACAGTGAGAATAATTTAAGACTATATTTTGCTGAATTATGCAAAATTAGACATAGGGAATTTACTTAATGTTAATAATAATAATAATAACTTTATTTAGCATCACTTTGCTATACAGTACCACATTTAACAAAATATATAACAATAATATGTTCATTACCTGCATATCTTTTAATTCTAATTTATTAGATATTTAAATAACCATACTTTTACATACTTAACGTCACTATACTAAAATATACATACATATATAATTCATATTACCTTAATAGTACGAAACAACAAAATACAAATGTTCATTATCTATGCATCTCTTATCTCTCTCCTATAATAGGATTTTAACACTGTTACAAATTTTTTCACATTATTAATACATTTCAAATCACTGGGGAGCTTGTTATATTTCATAGTTGCTTTATAAAACATAGTGTTTTGACCAGCTTTAGTATTTTTCAATTGTAATACAATATAATTATTGTTCCTGGTGTTGTGATTATGTACATTATTACCATGGTTTAATATATTATCAAAGTATTTTGGCCCTACATTTAATTTAACTTTATGTATAAAGGTCAAGGCATTCATTTCCAGCATACTTCTGACATTAATTCAATTCAACCTCTCAAGCATCAATTCAAGATGAGTGTACCTGTTACACCTCAGGATAATTCACATAGCCCTGTTCTGAAGCAGTTGAAGCCTATCCATATCTCCACTATTTGCCAGGTACAACACCGTTGCAGCACACTGAAAATGCGGCAATACAATTGTATTGTAAATAGTTTTCCATGCCCTAAATGACAAACAGTCACTGCATCTTCTAAGGATACCAATCTTCTTCGAAATCATTTTACAAATATAGTCTGTGTTCATTGAATTTTAGAACCACTCCTAAATACTTGATCGTCTGTACTAATTCAATTTTATCATTGTCAATAAATAATTCGAAGTTAATTAAGTTAATAGAATTTTGTCTTTTGAAAATCATGGCTTTAGTTTTACTTACATTCACTTTTAGCTTTTTAATTTTGATCCAGTTATTTATGCTACGCAGGTCTTCGTCTAATTTTTGTTTCACACTACTCAAATTATATCCTGATAAATATAACAGGGTCATATGTAAATAGATGGAACTTACAGTTTTTTAATACATATTCCAAGTCATTTATATATTGTAATGGTATTAGGCCCACGACTCGACTCTGCTAGCAGTGCAACGTTATGAACAGCTTATGCACAGCGTTGGGGTGTATTATGTAACTGCGATGATAAGTTTAAAATTCAAACAATAAATGCATTGGTAAAGAGATGCCAGTAATAATAAAGTAATTAAGTAAGAAACGCAAAAGGCAAGCTTATTTTTCACAGGGGTCGAAGTTGACTTTCAAATAAATTAAATAATAGGTTTGTGCATAATAAATAGCCGAACCGAAAGAAATTAATAGTCACAAAAAGGTTTGCTATGTGCAGGTAAAAGAAGCGTACATTTCAATAAAACTAGTCAGTGAAATTTGTGAGGATTCTAAAAAGGTAAAGAAGCCAGAATAAAATAACAGTACATTGCAATAGAACAATCTGAAGAAAGCAGGCAGTAGGACATGGAAAAGCAATTGAGAAGAAATGAACTCTATAAATAATCAGTGCATTTAACGTGAGTGAGAAAGCGGAGCAAATAATAAAACGTGTTTGTGTGTGTTGCGCAAGAAGACGATTTTAAATATAAGAAAAAGACTAGATTTAGAAACTAATTTGAAGATTTAAAACTATGTACAAAAATTCATCAAAACTTATTTTTGTTAGCATTGTAACTAAGCAACACAGATTCTAATTTGTTTTAATAACGGAGAAGAACAAATGAAAAATTAATTGAATTGACAGTGTTAGATTTGTGCTCCACTTTAATTACAAGTTTTATACAATAAACGAGCATTTTATAAACTAAAACGTATACCATTTTATTCTGCACGTCTCAAAGTTTATGGGGTACCGTTTGTGGAGGTTTCCGCCACATAAAAACAAAAATTTCCACTAGGGGCATTTCCGAGGATCCGGCAGCCGTTCCAGTTCGGTTTTCCGATATTCAATTCCGGCCAAAATAAGGTTCCACAGCCAGGGGACTGCACTGCAATACGTCGGGTAGGACTGCAGGAGTACCACTGACATCATCTACAGCGAGGACAGCGGTTCCAGAGGCAGATACCAACTTGGGTCATTTCCGAGCCGTGCGGCAGCCACCACCGATGATAAGGTACCAATTTTGCCTAAAAATATTAGTGTTAGCGTTTGGAATTCGATGGGCATATGAGATTTGGGGTTACTGAAGAAGATACCAACTTGTTAAGGTCTCCACCGAAGGTGCAGTTCGAAAAATAAGCGGTGTCCAGAATTTTGAGGTTATGCGAAGGTTTCGAGAAGAAATAAGTGCCTGAAATAAAAGCTGTTAATTACCGCCAAAGCAAGCGAAGATTTGAATAAATACCTACTGTTCATAATTTCGCTCATTTTAACGTCAACAACGCGGACTGCACGACACAAACCATTTTGTAGGTATCTTTGGACAACATTGCGTATTTGAACTAATTTTGGTGTACAGTACCGTTTAAGATCAATTTTAATTTACAATCAGCTTAGGAACCCACCTGAGAGGAAGCTTGTGTTCTACCATTAGAGCTAGCGTTTTATTATAATTAATTACAGGTAAATAAAATTTTAAAAGGGCATATAATCATTTATTTTGTGAAGTAATTAAGTACAGGTCACATTTTAACCAGCCTAATAATTTGATAACAGGCAAAATTTCGATCACAGTAAAATATTAAACCGAGGATTGTGCATATGGATTTTGCTATAACTTACAATTTAATTAATTAAATAATAATATTAGAGACCCAATTTATAAAACAAAAAGTAAGGGAGCTAATATGATCCCTTGAGAAACGCCGTGATTAGTCGCTTCAGTATTTGAAATACAATTACCACATTTTACATTTTGTTTCCTGTTCGTTAAGTAATTCTGAAGCCATTCCAGCACAGTACCACCTACTCCATAATTTTCAAGTGTGTCTATAGGTTTTTCCCTGTCCACTGTTTCAAAAGCTCGTTTTAAGTCTAGAAGCCACTGTAACTAGCCCCGTATCTATATTTTCTGCCCATTCATTGACTAAGTATTGAAGAGTCGACTCACAATTGTGCCCTCTTCTAAACCCTGACTGAAAACTGTTAGTGTTTCATTTTCGGTTATGTAATCAAGTAATTGATTATAAACTACCCTCTCCATTATTTTAGCAATGGCAGGAAGCATGTTAACTGGCCTGAATTCTTGAATATTAGTAGTGTTTGAAACTTTCCTATTGGGCACAATAGTGGCAATTTTTAACTTATCAGGAATGACACCCGTTTGTAAGAAGGTACTAATGACATGGAGTAATGGTAAGATGAATTCACTGAGCGCTACTTTAATGATGCTAATTGAGACATCATCTGGATTACTTTTATTGGGCAACTGTAAAATGATCTTTGTCAGTACCTCGTCGTCGGTCAATGTCAATGAGTCCATTTTGCAATGTAATTTGTTCATATTATATATAAAATCTGCTTGAGAAATTGATTCCACGATTTCTTGTATACTATCAATGAAATATTTATTAAAATTATTAGATATACTCTATAAGTCATTACTAACTATGCTATTATATTTAATTTTTCTAAAAACTTCGTTTGTTCTATTACCTACAATATTTTTCAAGGTTCTCCACATTAATTTTCTGTTAGCATCAATATTTTCTTCATAATATATTAATTTTGCCCTTCTAATTTGTTTAACAACTTCATTTCTACTTTGTTTATACTCCACCTAATTCACCTGATTTTTGTAAAAGAAAATTTTTTGAAATTCGTATCTCCTAATTTGATTAGAGCTAGTATATCTTGACCAATCCATGGATTAGATTTTCCTTTAACAACTATTTGTGTTATGGGCATCATTTCATTTATCACCCCTATTAATTTCGCATAATAATTGTCATATTTATCATTCAGCTTTTGAGATTTGTAATCTAACCCTATATTATTGATTTTTTGTTTAATGAGATCGATTTCTACTAAGTTTTTCCGAAAACTATGTAAATGTGTTTCCCCCCATCTATACTTTTTATATTCATTTGAATTAGGGAGTGTTGATTAAAATTATGTTTCCTAAAAATATTACAATCAAGTGTGGTGTCATTACAAATAACTAAATCTGTTGTAGTTACCTGACCTGCAGGTGAAATATGTGTCCAATCCGTGACACATTGTTTCAGTCCATTATTATTTAAAAAACGCTTAATTGTATTTGTATAGAAGCTATTGCCTACATAATTTATATTAAAATCACCCAATATTATGATCGTATGCATTTCATTGAGAAGCATTTCCTCTAACAATTTTTCAAAGAATACATAGTAAGAACTATTAGGCTATCGATATACTCCTCTAACAAGGATTTTTTTATGTAGTATACTTTTAATCTTAACAACAAAAACCAATAATTTTTTTGCATTGCATATCTACCAACTACTTCATATTTACAATCATTCCTGATATAAAACAGTACGAGTACACCACCTGTAAATCTGATTGAAGAGTCTGTGCTGATAATATTCTAGCCACTAATTTTAATTTCAAAATCACTGATATCTTCAGTTAAATGGGTCTCTGTTAGGCATATTAACACAGGGGCCTCTGTTGTAATAAAAAGTTTGTATTCGTCGAAATGCGCAGTTAGCCTCTGACAGTTCTGATACACGCACTGCTGGTGTTTGTAAACAAAATAACAACACAGTGACTAGAGAAACTAATTGAAACTGGATTATATCATTGTAATTTCAAAACTGACAATTGTTACTAGCATGGCTAAATTGATTAATGCTAAAATAAAGTTGCCAATGTAGTCTTAGGCCATCCGCTCACTGAGACGACGCGATTACGACGCAACTGACAAGAAACTCATAAGCGATAATCGCGTGGCGATTGTCTTATGGGTTTATGTACTTCACTGCACACTGCTGCGATTGCGATGCGACCGCGATGCAACTTGCACAAAATAATTGCTCGCGACTGTCAGTGCCAATCGCGAAGCGATTAGTTGCGTTGAAGTTGCGGGGTAAAAATGCAAGGACTGTCAAATTAGTACAAAAATACCCTTATATTAATGCCGCGTCATTCAATCGACGACTTAAACTCTTCCACTAATACATTAAAGTTCTCTTCTGACATTCGGTAACATGATTTTGCTCATGTTGGGTGAGCTTCCTTGCTGCAATAAAATAAAGGTATTGCCCTCTTTATTATTTTTGATATAGGGGTGAAGTGGACTTCCTTTTTGGTTCCCTTTCCTGATTTCGTATGTATCAGTAAGCTACAACCACGTCATTACCATCCATCGAAAACAGAAGTATGTTGTTTCCACCTCTCTAGCCGCCAAGCAAACGATAAGCTTCATGTCAAATTTAATGGTAGAACTCTTAACCACAACAGCAGCCCTAAGTACCTCGGTGTGACTCTCGACCGAACACTAACGTTTAGACAACATCTTATGAATGTATCTGGGAAACTGAGAGCGCGAAACAACCTCGTATCAAAGCTCTGTGGCACAACATGGGGCGCCGATGCAACCACCTTACGAACAGCGGCCCTAGCCTTGGTTTATTCAGTAGCAGAGTATGGTGCGCCTGTCTGGATAAATAGCGCACATGTCAAGAAGAGTATTGACACCCAACTCAACCAAACAATGAGGGTAATCTCTGGTTCCATACGACCAACACCAATTCGATGGCTTCCTGTCCTCAGTAGTATCGCACCACCTGGAATCCGACGAACAGCAGCTCTGGTCAGAGAATACAAAAAGATAACTGCCAACGACCGCCTGCCAATCCATCCTGATATCCCATATATTACACGACAGAACCAACGACTTAAATCAAGACACCCCCCTATCAAGAGCGCAATGGAAGTAGCTGAGGAGTTTAGAGTGGTGAATGAATGGACCAATGCATGGACGGAAGGTTCAGCTGATGATTACATCCGAATACCTGATCCAACTCAAGGATCCCACGGATCAAAGCTACCACGCCGGCTCTGGACGAAACTAAACAGAGTGCGAACTGGGCATGGCAAGTGTGCTGACTCCTTATACAGTATGGCTATTAATTTACAGTACTGAAACGGTAGGCCTACTTTTGCTTAAACCTCTAACAATTGACACTGTTATTTGACATAAACAATGACGTTTGGTGTTGGTTAGATGCAGTAATATGTTTGCAAGTTCGTAAATAATGTTATCTACTGAAGAAAAAACCTTTTTAGTTAAGCACTATTTTCGCCCATACGGTTTAGGTAGACAAAATGGTTCAAGCATTAAATTCGTCCGCGAACAATTTTCGGAGGATTTCAATAAACAGGCACCAAGTAATGCTATGGTTTTGAACATTATAACCACATTTAAAGGAACTGGAAGTGTGCTACACCAAGGAAGAGGTAAAGCTGGACGAAAAAAACCAGTGGATACCAACGAAAATCACGACAGATGCAACAACCTCTATTTTCAAATATGGCCACAAATATGCAAAACCGATACGAACTGTACTTCCAACGTAATGGAGGGCACTTAGAACATGTTATTCGTAAAGCTAATACTTAAGTGTTATTACATACTATTTTAAGTGAAAAAGTTTGAAATTTTCAGTACTATAAATTAATAGCCATACTGTATATGTGGAGAAGAGCGGAATCCCCACAATGTGATTGTGGAGCCGAACGACAAACCATCCGCCATATAGTATCAACATGCCCCAATCGTGCCTACCCTGGTCAGCTTGAAGATTTTGCGCTATGTACACCCGACGCAATTGAATGGCTAAGTAATTTAGACATTAATAATAATAATAATAGTCTTTATTTTTCAACATACATGCCAAGATGTACAAAAAGAGGAATTACAATGTACGTTGAAAAACCTTAAGGCGTAAGCTCAAAATACGTGCCATGCAGACACGCATTTGGTTTTCAGCTTAAACCTTAATAATCTTAAACTTAAACTTAAACTTAATCAATTATTATATTAATTAATTGCTCTCACTGTTGCTCTAATAAACAATAAAGCTAAAAAGAAAACACAAAATATTATATTTTAAGACTCATATCTCATTTCTGCAAGTAATTTTTCTTTTAGTTTGATTTTGAATGAACTACAGGTACATGATTTCAATTCGGCAGTTAATTTATTATAAATTTTGTAAATTTGGAATGTAAATGACCGTTGATATAACACGGTGCGGTGAGCGGGTGGTGTAATTAATCCTTTATTTCTCACATTTATATTATGGACATCTGTTCTGAACCGAATTTCTTTGTATAAGTATGAAGGTGTTTTATTCGTCATAATTTTATAAAACAAACAGGCTGTTGCTAGATATCTGCGGGACTTCATATTGAGCCACTTTAATGGAACTAATTTATGTGTGACGTGTTCAAATTTACGAATTCCAAATATTAGCCTAATACAAGAGTTTTGTACCCGTTGTATTCTAGAAGATGTATCATAGGTTAAGCATGAATTATAAATTTCAGCACTATAGGAAAACTGTGACAAAACAAGAGACTCACATAATATTGACTTTAGCCTGCTACTAAGTGAGTGTCGGTGAGGATAAACTAGTTTTAAATTTAAGTAGGCTTTTTTAACACAAGAATTTATTTGCTTCTCATATCTAAAGGAATTGTCTAACCACACGCCTAAACTTTTTACTTCACTTTGCATCTGCATTTTAGTATTATTGATGTGCAAGAGAAAGTTATCGTTAATTGAATTTACTTTATTTGAAGGGCCAAACAATATATACACCGATTTTGATGGATTCAAGAGAAGACAATGGTTAGTAGATACACTATGAATACTTGCAAGATCACTGTTTATTTTCGACACCGCATCAGCTGTTTCACTACAATGAAAGGAGTAATATAGTTGGGTGTCGTCGGCGTACGTTTGTATTTTACAATGTCTTATAACTTTATGGAAGGAACATGTATAAATTGTAAATAGTAGGGGACCCAGAATGGAGCCCTGTGGGACACCTTTGTTTATACGTTTTAAGTCAGATACTTGATCGCGCAGTTTGACACACTGCTCTCTACTAGATAAATAAGAACGAAGTAATTGAATAGCAGATGGCGATAAGCCTATATAATGCAATATTGATACAAGGAGTTCGTGATTTAAAGTGTCGAAAGCTTTACTGAAATCAAGTAATGTCAGAGCAGTTACAAGTCCTTTATCAGTAGCAGACAAAATCTCGTCGGTTAGGTTTAGCACTGTAGTGGTACAGCTGTGCATAGGTCTAAAACCAGATTGATGCGATGGTATTATATTGTATCTACTTAAATGATTTCGAAGTTGGTAATTAATAATCTTCTCTAGTATTTTTGAGAGAACCGGTAAGACACTAATAGGACGTAAATCCTTAAAACTAATAGCTTTATTAATTTTGGGGATAGGAATAACAACGGCCTTTTTCCAGATATCTGGAAAAGTATTAGACACTAAACATTCATTAATTAAATGCGTAACGTATGGGAGAATTGTGGGGCAGCACATTTTTATCATATATATATTTAAATCATCAGAACCGCACGCTTGTGTTTTGATTTCATTTACGATTCTTGTGACCGTATCGACATCTACAGTATCAAATGTTACTTCTTCCATATTAGGTGATATTTTGTTATTTTTGTAAAAACTTGTGTCATTATCAGGGGTTATATTAGGAATTCCATCTAAATAAAAATTATTTATATCGTTAGCACATTTAAATTCACTCATATCAGGTTCGACTTTATTTTTGATCTCAAGCTGTTTTAGTTGATTCCATAGATGTTTGGAAGGTTTATTATGAATCGCAAAATCAAAATACGCCCGTTTTTCATGTTTAATTGTATAATTAGTCAGGTTACGTAATTGCTTGTAGTAATTAAAATGTTGAGGTTGCTTGGTTCTTTTATACTTCTTATGTGCTTCATCTCTCAGATTCATTAAGAGCTTAACATTATCAGTAATCCACGGTTTATTTTGTTTAGTAATTTTAATAGTTTTTACAGGTGCATGTTTATTGAATAGCGAACATATAGAATCCGTGAGAAAGGCCAGCTTGTCGTTAACATCATTTAGGCGAAATATTGTTTGCCACGGTATCAGATTTAAATCATTATTAAAATTATCCAAATGTATATCTTTAACATTCCTAATAGTTTTATAAGGGCATGAATGCAATTTAGTGTCAAGATTTAGTGTACATTCTATTAACTCATGATCTGCAAAAATACTTGGTAAAACAGACCAATCAACTACAATATTTTGATTTGAGATTAAGCATAAATCTATGAGGGTTTCTGAATAAGTAGTTACACGAGTTGGGCTTTCAATTAATTGCTTAAAATTCATTAAATCAATTAAATTAATTAAATACTGAGTTTTAT
This sequence comes from Agriotes lineatus, assembly GCA_940337035.1. Lineage (NCBI taxonomy): Eukaryota > Metazoa > Arthropoda > Insecta > Coleoptera > Elateridae > Agriotes > Agriotes lineatus. The sequence goes on along the minus strand of CALNHX010009130.1, from coordinate 38,636 downwards.
AATCGGTTAAATTTAACCAATTGATGTTAAAATCACCCAGGCAGCAGGCATAGTCACATGTTGTAGAAGCAATTACACAAGATTGTTCAATTTCATTTAAAAATGTTTTGTAATTAAGGTTAGGTTGGCGATAAACACAACCTACTGCTAAAGTAACTCTATTTAGAATTAATTTAAGCCACACTTGTTCAATATTAGCGTTAGTCTGTAGAATTTCATACTTATACGTTTTTTTTACAAATATGCACACACCGCCGCCGCGTTCATCACGGTCAAATCTAATTAAATTATAATCACGTAACTGCAGCAAACTATTTGGTATATGTTTTCCTAACCAGGTTTCTGATATGCAAAACAAGTCATATGGATTATTATCTAAAAATTCTAATAATAAATGAAATTTGGGTAGTAATGATCTTATGTTTACATGAGCTATACTAAAAGTCATGATTACAAAATGAATATATTTATGTTAGATTTGAGAATTATAGTTCTATTTCACATTACACATATTTCTTTGATATAAGCAAGGCTACCGAAGATATTTATTTCTAAACATACTTATATAAAAGAACCAAATTGGTTATAGATTTATAATGGAACAAATTAAACAACAATTTCAAAAATCTAGAGGTGGTCTGCAATGAACTAATGATAAAGGAGCGCAAGAGAATAATATGTATAACTTTCAAAATACAGATAAATGAGCAAGTTAGATGTAATAAATTAAGAGATAATTTAAATAAAATGCAACGAGAGAATGCGGAACAAAAAGAAAAAAAACAGAAGGAAACAAAATTGATTGCAAGCGTATTGCTGGGTATATTTACGATAAAGCTAAGGTGGTAGGTACTTATCGCTATGTGCCAGGATCAGTGAACTGTATACACTTCCAGGATATTGCGAGCTTGAGGTGGGCTCATCGCTGCCTAGTTTCATTGACACAGGATAGTAGGTCCGCCTCCGATGATATTTTGAAGATTTTAGAGTTCTGCTTCACATGGATTACTCCGTTATATGTCCAGACATTCTTGTTCGTAAAGTGGTTTACCGCTTCCTTTAGTAATGCCGCCCGTACTTTAGTCAAGTCTTCTTTGACAACAATTGAAGTTCCCTTAAGTTTCTTCTTGTTGGCAAAAATGTTGTTTCTGATGGAACGTTGTGTAAACTTGATTATAACTGGGCGTGGTTTATTGGGTGCACCAGGTAAGCGATGCGCCACGTCTATGCTATATTCAGGAATCTCTATATCAAGTTTAGTGCTAATGAGTTGTACAATGGTATCAGTTACGACTTCATTGGGTTTCTCAGGGATACCATAAATGCGGAGACTGTTACGTCGCCCATATTGTTCCTTATTATCGCCCGCTTGTACTAGCCCACGTACCGTGTTTTCGAGTGAAGTTACCTTGTGCTCTAACTCCTTGACTCGTTCCTCAAGTCGTTTGGACACATGGAAGGACAAGCGCTCCGCCAGTTTGTTAATAAAATCTTCGTTTTCCAATATCTTTGAAATGGAGCCTTCTCCAGAAGTGAAACTTGTACTATCCATTTGGGATTTATCGGCACGTCTAGTTAGCATATTTTTTTAATTGTATGGCGACGCAGTCACTATATTCTGAAGGATAATGTGGCAGCGATTTAACACGCGTCTACTCGGAACAGCACATATAATAATATAGTATATAATATATAATATATTGACATATAGATCTATATTGTATTGTATTGTGCTTTGTTTTTTTGTAATCTTTTTACTGTGATCGTATTGTATACATTCCATACGCTAAATAAAACCATCATCATTCGAAAATATTTTGCACCAGACTGAAAATAAATTGCTCTGATGTGCATAACACAAGTTTCCGTCGCGATCGCATCGTAGGTATTTCGTAGTTGCGTCGTAATCGCATCGCAGTCGCGTCGGGCCAGTGGACGGAAAGCCTCACATTATTCACACGGTATATTGATTTAAATAAAGGTGCAGGCAGGCTATACAAGGTGAGTTTGAAAGGTCTGTAGGAATTAAATGTGATATAGATTGCGGCAATTAGAAGACAATTGCAGGTTTGCTTTTTCAAAATCCGCCAATTAAAACATGATCCCTTTTAAAAAACTTTAAGCATTGTTTGAGTACCGCTTCCTTCAAGAAAAACGAATTATTTAATACAAGGCCAAACAGTATTCAAATGTAGTTTTGTTATCAAATAGTGCACTTACCTTCTTTGAGTCAACAACAGGTGTACCGTCAAACAATGAACTGCTGCTCCAGCCGCATGGGCATTGAGCAGATAAGCGCGTCTGCCTAAGCGATACAGAGTTAAAACCTATTCACTAAGTATTTTTGAATTTTTGCGAATAATTGGTAGTATTCCAGAGGCTCTCAATCAATTTTAGGAAATTCAAAAATTAATTTTATTATGCCAATGTTTAATAAGAGTGTTGAAAAACCAAACCTGCCATAGTCTTCTTATTACCGCAATCTATCTCAGGTTTAATTTTTACAGGCCTTGCAAACTCATACTGTAATGCTCTTTGGATGGTAGTATAAGTATGCATTATTTTGACAAACAAAATACACACTAAAGTTTGTGTAAGTTAGAAATTTACAGGAAGTGAAGTACATTTCTCAAGAAGGGAAAAAGTTGTTAAAATTTCGCTAGCGGAATTGTTGCACAATTTTACTCTGATTGGAGCAAATACAAAAATACTAAATTATGATTGGTTACTAGTTAACATGGAGGAGCGTGAGTTGAATAGTCAATATAATTGCTTAACCTACAAGCGCGTATTCATGATAGCGATGGTAAGACCACAAATTTTACGAATCACATGCCAATTATTATTTTTTTTAATATAAAACATTTGAAGTCAACTTAAAAATTATACATACATACAGTGGCTCATTATAGAAAATGGTGTTGAATAACAATTATCTACTAGACACTAGCACAACACCAGTTATCTCTGTCGTCATGACCTCATGACCCTGTGACAGATTATAGCAGGTGTTGTTTTGGTCACGTGTAAGTTGGTTCAAGGTTGCAGCTCCACGTGTCCAAGTAGTTGTTGCACAATGCACATAATTGATCGGAGTTCGAATAGACCAGAGTTATTTCGCGCGTTCGTGAAGTCATTCTGCTTTGCTATACGTGTTTTAGCTGTAATTTTGGTCAAATAACTACACACATTTCAGCTGGTTCAATAACTTCGTTAACCGTGAATGTCGGTATGGCACGTTTTAATACACGAAAGAGTGGTTTATTGCAATTATACCGTATATTCGAATGTATTCATAGATAAATGTAGTGAAATTATTATGCCGTACGAGTGTTCCTTGCCCGGGTGCAGTAGTACACACAAGGATAAAGTGTATGTGTTTTACTTAAAAATGGATGACTGCAATACCATGGGCGAACTTCACTCTCTTCAAGCACCATATATAAGGTATGTAAATTACAATTTCTTTTAAAAAAATTGTTCATATGTTTGGGTGTCAATATCATAGCAAGGAAAGGATGTAGTTCAATCACTATGTATATTTGGTTGAAAGTGAACCTAAATTAGAAATGTTGGGGAGTCCAGGAAAACTTAACTTGTGTCTCTTCTTGTCATATTTATCGAAAAAGTAGTTATCATCAAACTTATAGCGTTTGAAAATGTCTGCAATTTAACCTACTATAAATTGAAATTCGACAAAAATTACGACTTGTAGAACGGACCAAAATCGTCAAGTCTGCGAGTAATTTTGATTTTATGTATGGTACTACTACATAAATGACATAATAAACTTCATTAAATTATTAGAATTATTATATTGCATCAAGTAAGCATTACATAACATTATATAATTGTATATTACTGAAATTTTGTAATAACTTTTAACTATTTGGAATAATAATTGTTATTATTTACAGTAAGATAAACTTTGTAGATTTTGTGTACTGTAGTGAGGCTAAGTTTCTGTATTTGCGAGTAGTATTTTGTTTTGTTAATCGTAGTTTTTGACATTTCTGCATTTCAGAATAACATGTATATTATGAAAAAGTCACATATAAACTTTAGGATCGGATTGTAAGAGTATGTAATACGTTGAACAATGTTTAGTTGTAAAAATTTCTAAGAACCGAAATTTGAAACTTTTTTTGGATTTCCAAGGGAAGTTGTCCACTAAGATTTTCTATAAAATATAATGATTCCAATAATGTAATGAAGTTGATTATGTTACTTATGTAGTAGTAGTACGTACGATACATGAAATCAAAACTACGTGCCGACTTGACGACTTGGGTCCGCTCTACAGGTCGTAATTTTAGTAAAATTTCAACACAATAGTTTACATTTCAGGTATTTTCAAGCTCTACAAATTTGGTAATAACTACATTTTCACTAAATAGCACAAGAAATGAGACACAAGCGAAGAAGCGCAAGAAAATTTCGATCTCTTCACGCTTTCCTTTCGCGTTCGATATCTCCAAATATCGGTCATGCGGGAAAAAGTAGTAGGTAGGTTATAAATTGGCAGGGTCGTAACTAGGTATAGGTTGAGTAGCCCCCCCCCCCCCCCCCTACAGGCGCAAGCGGCAAGGAGCGCCAAAATGGCACTGAAAAAAAGAATTTATTTCGTACTAATAAAAAATAAATAAACAATTTTACAAATAAATTAATTCGTAATATTATCGATTTTAGTCAAATAATGCTAATTATAATAATGCGAATTGCGCCCAATCCGGTCGATACCTTACATTGCCTTGGGCAATTTGCATAGGAAATTTTATATGTCTAGCAGATTGTAACAGCGTTTATTTTATAGTTCTCACCTACATCAATCAAAACATTAGAATTATTAACTTGTTAGCCTACCGCATAGGTGGCCTTATTCTAATTATAAAAATGATTCCATTTTTAAAACAATATTATACAGCAGTGGCAACCAACTAACTTAAATTTTAAACAACTGTTATAGCGCGCCCACACATATTACAATACATTCATTGCTTTCGGCTCATCGCTGGTACAGTGGCCCATTCCAACAATCAGCAGAACACCACAGACAGATTTTGAGAGCTTACTTGTTCTACTACTATGGTATTTTCCCTATAATCACTTTGGCGCTAGATTTTGTTTAATTTAAGACACTTCTGTGAATCTACACGGTGGCAGCTATTATTTAAAAAAAAAACGCTATCGAAATCGGCCTGATGCAAGGCTCATACTACGTTCCGACAGAAAAAGCTTCACGTTTTAAATATATTGATTACTAAAAAACAGTGTAGCTGCGAATACAGAATATTATTCTAGGTTCATATGCTACTACGCATAATTATATGTAATTATTCGTCTATATTGTATTATGTTAACATATTGATATGTCTTTACTAGCTTTTCAGCGCACCACATGGGTGGTCTTATTCTAATTAAAATAATTTTTGCATTTTTAAAACTGAATTGTACATAAAAAAGTTGCAAAAGATAATGTTTTCAACGTCTTTAATACAGAAAGCGCGCTGCAAGAAAAACAACTTTTGTTAGATCGAATTATGGTTGAAGTCTTCAAAATGATCTGAAAAATAAATAAAAAATATCTTAATGCTGCTAATAATACAGAAACACCTAGTAATGCGAATTGCATGAATTTAGAAATTAAAAAAACATTGCCGTTGCTGGGATTTGAACTCGCGTTTACTGATAAATCCATATGCTTATCGTTGCGCTATAAATTACGCAGTGGCGTTCCGATTTTGGGAGGCAAGCGCCCTATCGGTGCCGATGTTTATATATACGGATTTGGAAAATGTTCTACTTACTACATAATAATATGTATTTTTTTAAATTAGAATTGTTTTCTAATCTTGTTTTCTGTTCTCATTTTATTTGTGTTGTATTTTGTTCTTTCAACATTTGTTGTTTATTTTTAAAAATTTTAATAAAAAATGTTAGGATTTATTTTTGAATACCTACTTGTTTGTTTGAATACATTATGAGTCATACAGTATCATTAGTATTTTTTGTCACATACATCGTTTTTGTATGGAGGGGCGGAAAAATGTTGGTTTGCCTACAATAAAAGTTTGGCTAGTTACGGCCCTGTAAATTGGAGGGCAAAATATGCTGAAAAATAGGTGCACTTTATTTTCATGTGCCGTTAACTATGACGGAAATAGCACATAGAAAATCTTGGTCGACAACTTGAAGTTAAGCTTTCATTGACCCCCCCCCCCCCACTACCTAGAAAATTTCTAATTTCGGTTAATTTTCACGTAAAAGCCATTTTCTTGTACATAGTGACTCGAGTAATACGAAAATTATAATTAATTCTACAATCAATACATCGATCAAAAATTTTTCTAGTAGAATTAATAATAATAGTCGATTGGTCAAAGAAAATACGAGTCGAAAACTTCGTACGTTAACAAATAAGTAAACTATATTTCGAGTTTTGTATTTACTACGCTACCTACAAGCCCAGAGTCACATAATTTGACCAAATTAAGATTTTTCAGTTTTCTTTTTGATAACTTTATTTTATGCGCACAAAATAAAGTCTGTTTGGTCAATATTTATAAACCATAATTGTATAAGTGTTTAGCAGTACTTTAAATAGCTTTAACAATAACGAATTACAAAACGGAGTCGGGTAAACTAACTTAAAAATTAATGGTTTCCGGAAAGTTCGTTCCCCACATTTCGTTCCCCACATTTCGTTCCCGGGATATTTCGTCTCCCCACATCTCGTACCCGGAAACTTCGTTCCCGAGCGAGCTCAATTTAGCGAGCTCAATTTGTCTCCTAGATTACAAGGTGTTGAAAAACGAGTGCAGCGATCGGAATGCAGTAAGGTAAATGAAAGATATTTCAATTAATTTATTTATTATAATAAACTTGTAAGTTTGACCCCGGCTTGGGTTTACAAGAGGGAATTAAATTTTATTTTTAGTTTTACATAAAAATGTTATAGGAATTATAATTCCTGCTTGGTTTGTAGAGAATTTTAAGAAAATGTTCAGTTTTTCAAAAACAAGTCGGCCTTGACAGTTAAGCAGAAACTATTGTCTTTTCAGGTAAACTACCCTTTTTGTTCATGATACGGCAAAATATTACCAAGAAAAGTTGTCCAGAATGAGAAATTATGGCCCTATACAAAATATCAGGAAGATACTTAGATTAAACCGTAATTTTTAATATATACAAATTATTTTGTTCTTATAAGTTTATTATAATAAATAACTTAATTAAAATGTCTTTCATTTTTTAACTGTATTCCGATCGCTGCACTCGTTTTTCAACACCCTGTAATCTAGGGAACAAATTGAGCTCGGTCGGGAACGAAGTTTCCGGGTACGAGATGTGGGGTACGAAATATCCCGGGAACGAAATGTGGGGAACGAACTTTCCGCATCCCAAAATTAATATATCGATTCATTTCATTTCGCCCATATGATCAGAATATCATTTCTTGTATTTGATAATAAATAACATTTTCTGTTCAATTTTTTTAATGCCTTAAATATGCATAATAAAACGAATTTTAATCTCGCCTAAGAAAAAACCAGTATATCATAATTGAATTTTTCGATAGTTTTAAATAAATTTATTGTTCAAATTGTATACAGTGTGTATCACCTTATTGAATGAATAACACCTTCTTGTCTTCTATATTTTTAAGCATAATTGTATGAAATTTGTGACTTATCAAGACTTTTAAAGGGACTGAAGCTGCCTATTACGATTTTTCCAAGTTTGTACACCAACCTATATTACGATCTATTCAAAATGCTAATTTACCGAAATTTACTTCAGCGATCAAGGTAGGCTGGATTTGATTTTAAAACCATTTTTAGTATCTCCAAAAATCCCTCTATACAAATTTTTGTAGCAAAAACAAACATTTCTTTTATATTTTTTTTAGAATTATTTTAAAGTTTTTACATCATTTGGTATTTCTATGAAATCTCTACTAAGTGTTTCAAAAACTGGACTATAAAAGAAATCGCTAGCGCTTCAATTCTAATGTAGATATTCAAGGTATCGATGGAAGAAGGTAAACATTTGTTTTCATAATTTTCAGTAGTATAATAACAAGGGCCAGACATACCGATAATTTTGCACGCGCCAAGGGTCGAGTGCAATAAAAACTGTTCCGAGGGCTTGCCCGATGGGCAGTTTTCTAAGAACCAGCAGCACGATGACTCCTGGCACGAGCAAAATTATCTGTAAATGTGCCTTACTTTCCCTACTTCCACTACTGTGGTTTCGGTACCCAATTTTTAAAGCGACTGGGTGGGCCGCCCGTCAGTTGCCAGACGTGCGGATTGAACCCCGTACCGTAGCACCGCAGTCGAGCTCGCTAACCGCTCGGCCACGCTGTCTTTGTTGCTTGCATTACTACTTCTAATTATGATACCATCCACAGGGTCGATAACCATCCCTAAGGCTCTTGTCGCTTGACCAGCATCTCTAGGGTGCTTATCAAGTAATCAGTTCGCGATTGGATCATTTTCAAAAAATGTGTGGTTTTCATTGGACGATATCAGTCATGTGACAGTTGACTGTAGTATTTTTCAGCATCTTACGAAATTTCCAAACATGGAAAAATACTGTGAAGTAATAATTTTTATGCGCGTTTATTACAAAAAATATGATGAAAGCTTATATTAAGTTTTTTTTTAAATTTAGTTATTTAATTCTCAAACAGGCATTGACTAATTACAATTTCAAAAACTGTTCTTAAGAACTAAAGAAAATACATAAAGGCTGAAAAACATAATGAAAATGAGCTATTTAGATGAATAGTTTAAGAAAGACTTAATAATTCAAAATGGCATCTAAGAAAGTATGAGAAAGTATTTAAATCAGATGCAAAATCCAAATCACTTATTACAATAATTTCATTAGCTAAACTTAGAAAATTGGTTATACGTGATCTTCGTGTATATAATGATTGAGGCAGAGCAAAGATTGAGGTAGATCTGGCAGGGATTTTGAAATTTAGTAGAGCAATCAGTTTCGAGGCATTGATTTGATTATTTAACAATTTATATCCAAACATTATCATACTAAACTTTTCTGAGGTCTTCTAAACTACACATTTCGAATTCCTCACGGAGATTAATTCTTCTCGCGGTAGAATAATCGGGATAATTATTATATTTTTTAAATTACAAAAACCTTCTAAATCTATTTTTTCTATCATACTCCAGCTTCGGCCTTAGAAAATAAATGTACAACGTCTTTAATGTTTGTATTTGTTTGTTACTTGTCTGCCTTATAATAAATCCCAAACGGTGCAGTGCTTCACCTCTTACTCGTTCAATGTGAGAACTAAATTTCAATTTGGAATCATATTCTATCCTTAGATCTTTAATTCTTTCCAGCGTAGGAATGATCATACGGTTCATTTCATAATTATCGAGTATGGTCATTTAAAAGGATTTCACAATATTGAAACACAACTTATTCGACAAGCTCCATTCATACCCATGTATGCCGTTTTGCAATTTTCTGCAATCATTAATTGCTTTAATTTTACGATGAACTTCATACCATCTAGTAGCAAGAAGCATTTAGAATTTTGAATGACATTCGTCCAATCATTTATAATTTATAAATTATCGGTACAGAAGAGCTGTATGGCAAGATAAGAAGAAGCTAAATGGAACGGGCATCGTCATTTGTGAGGAACTATGGAAGAAGGCTGTTGAAAAATTTAGCTATCGTAATGTTTGGATATCTGATGGAACTATTTTTATTAAGTATAATAATAAAACTCGTGCGGTATTGACTACTGTTGATTTTGAAAATATTTCGAATTAGTTACTTAAACTCTTTTCCTGTGCATTATTTTTCGTTTTATTAATTGTTTGAGGGGCACTACTGATGCACTTTTTAAGATCGAATTGTATTTACATTGTAAACTTTAAAATTTAAATATTTCCTTTCGTTTGGAACAGTTGCATTGTACAGATTACCTTGTCGCAAATTTTGAACTACTAATATTAAATACTTTCATAAAATTTTTAAATATTGCACGTGTTAATATTTATTCTCTTAGAAATAAATTCAATGATTTTAAACAATATGTTTTAGGTTCCGATCACGATATTTTGGCAGTTTTTCAGAAACCTGGCTGTTCCCTGATATTGAGAATGCTGTAATTAACATTAAAGGTTTTACTTTTTCACGAACTGATCGTCTTACAGATACTTGGGGAGGTGGAGTAGGTATATACATTAAAAATAATTTTACAGTTACTTCAATGTTGATTGCAAATAACAACTTAGCTTCTGAGCAGCATTGGATTAAATTTAAAATTACTAAGTACATTGTAGCAATAGGGGTGGTGTACAGACGACAAGAACATAGCTGTACCGAATTTCTAAATGCATTAGAGGATTCTTTAACTCAATCAATTCCAACTGTTGATTATGTACTGTGCTTAGGAGATTTTAATATTTACATGCTGGTAGTAGATAACTTCGTTTTAAATTTTAATCAAATTCTATCCACTAAATCTAAAGCAAATAATGAATGAACCCACTAGAATTACTGAAAAATGTCAAAACCTTATTGATTGTTATTTCTAAAAAGCTAAGCATACATGATTGTGGAGTAATACCCATACATCATCCTAGTGATCACAGTTTAATTTTTTGTGTAATAGCTAAAAGCATGCCAACTCTACATACTTTCAGAAATTACAAAAATTTTGATGTCGAGCATTTCACCACGATTTCCAATTCACGCCTTGGAATCTAACCTATAATATAAATAAAATTGGTGATAAATTGATTTTTTTAAATAACTATATACTAACTTTGTTTGATTTGCACGCCCTCTGTAAAACAGTCACGTTCACAAAACCCAATTGTCCATGGCTCACAGATACTATTAGAACTATGATATCCCTAAGAAACAAAGCATTTTCTAAATTAAAAAAGCGGGTTCTGCTGCAAACTGGAAATGCTATAAAGATCATCAAAATTTAACTAATTCCGCCATTAATTGAGAAAAAAAATGCATATCTGGAATATCAAATAAATACAAATAAGTCAAAATTATTTTAGAATCAGCATAATCGCAAGGAAATTCTTGAGGCATTATGTAACGCTAATCAGATAAATAAATATTTTATAGATTCTGCAAAATTTACAATTTCAGTCAAATTCTGATGGGGGCACGTCTGTATTATGAAACTACCAAAGTAGACGTTTATAACAAATTTGAATTTTCCTTGGTAACAGCAGATATTGTGTTGAAAGCTATAAAGGAAATAAAAACTACTGCAACCGGTTGTGATAGTATTAACGTAAGGCTAATAAAATATTGTTGTCTTTATATTCTTCTAATAATCACTCATTATAAATTGTTGTATAGAACAGAGTTTTTTTCCAAGTTTGTGGAAACGAGCTATTATTCTGCCTCTGGCCAAAGTACAACAACCCAGTGAACTTATATATTTGGGACCAATAAGTATTCTACATACATTGCCCAAAATATTTTGAACTTACAAATGAGAACATATCTTGATACAAATAATATTTTAATTTCGAATCAATCTGGATTTAGAAAAGGTTGTAGCACATTGCTACTAAGCGTTGTGGATGATATTCTAACAGCCGCTGATAATAACAAACTTACTGTTCTTATTACGTTAGACTATACTACATCAATCATGACGTTCTATTAAGTATTTTAAATTACATTGGCTTTGATGTTAGTGCAACTTTACTTATAGAAGATTAACTTAGGGACAGAGTTCAAAGTGGTAGCGTCAGTAATCAAGTATCAGATCAATTGCCTGTAAAATGTTTAGTACCACAAGGATATATTTTAGGCCCTTTGCTATTTACAATATATACTAGCAACTTTAACGTATTTCTTAGATTTTGTAAATTTTATCCGTATGCTGATGATACGCAACTTCTGTATTCATTTGTTCCCAAGAATATTGAAATTTCTAATAACGAAATAATTGAAGACCTAAATAGATTGATGCACAATTCTGAAATACACTTTAAGACTAAATACATCTAAATCATCGGTAGTGCTATTTGGTAATTACACACTTCGTGAAACGTATGTAAATCGTGTAAATATACAAATCAATAACTCTCCATTACAAATTAGCAATTGCACAAAAAACGTAGGACTACAGGTAGACACTTCCTTGAGATTCAAGGAGCACATGTCTGCTGTTATCAAAAAAAGCTTATGGTAAATTGAGGATTATTTATGAAAACAAACATTTTTTAAATAAAACTATAAAAACTATGCTCTGCGAATCTTTGGTACTTTCGAATTTTAATTATTGTGATGTAATCTACGGTTCCTGTGTGGATTTCTTCGATAAAATAGAATACAAAGACTTAAAAATTCTTGTCTTCGCCTTATATTTGACATTAGAAAGTACGATCACGTATATAAATTACGAGAAGTGAAGTGGCATAACATGCAAAATCGGAGAATACTACATGAAGCTGTACTTTTTCATAAACTTGTTATTACAAAAACACCTCTCTATCTCTACTATAAAATTTGCTTTAGATCTGACGTACATAATATTAGTATTAGAAGAAAGGATTTTCTTACTCCCCCTCTTCACAAATCTGCGTTTTTTAAAGGGTTCTTTTCTCACAATATTGCGAGAATTATAATTATGTACCGTCGGAAATTAAAAACAAATCAGTTCAGAGTTTCAGAGATAGGTACTTTAGTGACATATAATAAACAGATCTCATTGCTTTAAAAACTATACTTATATCATGTAATCAATAATTTCTTTTCATTTATATAAGTCAGGGTGACGCACATGCACTGCTTCATACTTTGGGTTTTGTACACCTTGACCATGATAGTTAAGTTGAAAAGCAGAACTTTGTACTGAATTTCGCCATATTGGCATATTTTATATTAAGTGTGTTTTAAGTTGTTTTTGCCAACAAAGACATTATTATTATTATTATAAATTATTAAATTTTAAAAATATTGCATTAACCTTTCGGCGGGCGCACTGTTGTAAAAAGTACAACAGTCGATAATTTTCGCAAATTGCATGCAAGAGACGGGCAGTAAACTTTAGCTATTCCTTTATTGGTTTGTCTACCAGCAGGACATCCGGTCAGTACAGCCTCTGAAACTAATTTTGACGTATTTCTTATCAATATAGGCTGACACATGCAGAAGTTGCAAATTTTACAACGCGCGCGTGCTCGTGTTATTCAATGTGAACAGATTGGTTATTTGAATTAGTGCAAACGACTTGCGTTAATAATACAATGCTACTATTTTTAGTAAATAAACTTCAGAATATTTTGTGATACACAATAAAATTGCATAAATTTGGAAAATAACTACTCCCCCAAATACTGTAGCGAAAAAAATGAGTATTACAGTCATAATTAGTAATGTACAATTACCCTTAATTTAATAATTAGCAATATGCCTTACAATGTTACGATTTTTCCTATTCGAATTAATATGGTATGATGTGTCATTTTTTCAGTGTACTAACTACATAAATATTATAATTTCTCACAACTCTTGTATTAGTTAATTGGAATTGTTTTAACAGTGCATATATTTCATTAATATCTTTGTATTTATAAATATTAGTTACTTAGAACGCAATAAACAAAGTTCCTGAGATATCTTGTAGAAATGTACATTATAGTTATTGCAAACTGTATATGTTGTAAAAAATACAACACGCACCCGCTCGTGTTATAAAAGTAAGCGCGCCTGCCAGAAGGTAAGCATGCCCTGAAGAATCAAAACATTACTGAACGCTAAAATATTGATATTTTTAGAATAATGTTACACTATTTGTACATTAAAATAGTTTAAAAATAAATATTTTTTAAAAACTACTCCATTTTCATATATTTCCAGCAATATATATCTGTATAATGACTAATGACATTCCTGGATAACACAGAAAATTAAGTACTACTAATAGTGGCCAGGGGCTAGTTATGAAGATTAAAAAACAAAAAGTAAATTCTTTAAAATTCAGTGCCTAAAAACTAAAATTCATTATGCTAAGAAAATTTAATTTCTCAGTAACACATAATATAAGGCAGGGAGTAACGCATAGACAAAATAATACGCTTCCAGTAAAACGTACAAATAAAATAAATAATACGCTACTCGTACAGTAACATTTTATGGCTCGGCATTTGTAAACGTTTTGATGACAAGTTCTCTTTGTTTGTTTGTTTTTCTTTAGTTACATGAAAGCAGTTAGGTGCAAATGTTGGCTGCATACAACTGAATGTTGTATCAGCCGATTAACCTCTATATAATAAAAATGGAATAGTTATTTTCATAACAAGCGTTGAAAGTAGCAAATATCGTGCGAGTGTTAATTAGGCAAACGAGGGCGTAGCGTAGCGAAACCCGAGTGGCTCTAAAACACGAGCACAGGTATTTGCACTTTCAAACGAGTTCTGAACACTATTTTTTAGACGACCACACAAAGTAAATTTTATATTTAAGAATTGTTTTTATTTCGTTTACAAAATTGATTGTTTTATTATTATTGGTGCAATTATAAAAATGAAATCTTATTGGGAAGCATAGAAAAGAATAAAGCAAAAGCGTCTGGATTATTTGACTAACTTTATGCCGTTACGATATGACTAGTATATACGATATAATATCGTGCTAATGTATGAAATTGTCAACTTTTTGTAGTAGGCTGTTATCACGATAATTTACTTTCATACGTGGTTGTCTAAAGATATTTGTTGTTACACTTAACAGTAAATGAAATTTGAATTAATGTATACATTTTTAATTATACCAGTATGATTAATTACAGATTCTCCCCATTTTAAATTTAATTCTACCCATATTTGCCAGAAAACTATGGAAAATTACATTTTCTAACCTATATGAACTACAGTTAGTCACACACTTTTTCTTTTGAGACATTTTTAATGATTATTTGCAATTGTCGGTAACGATGTTTATTAAAATTAGACAAACGGAAATTTAAATTAGGGGCCAATATTGAAATAGTTACTACAACGCTCAACAGAAAATTTTCCTACTTGACAAGCCGAGATAGAGACGTTTAGTCTCGTATTAATCCAGGAAGCCGTGATGTGAATATTCCCGTGCAATTGGGAATTCACATTTGGCCACTTTCGCAAACGGTTTATGCGCATGTATTAGTTAGTACCTCATCCAAAGCTTTATTATTGAAATTTATAATGTCGTTACATAACTCCAATGAATATGAATTTAATTCATCTAAAAATGTCTTGTAGGTTTCATTAAATGTACTCACGTTACAATTATTTCATTTATTTTGCCATATATCGCCTAAATTAAAGTCGCCAATTATCAACAAATTACTTATATCTTCGTTGAGGTTATCTTCAATAAATTTAAACAAAATCTTTGTGTACATCAGGCTTTGAACTAGGTTGTATATCTACAGTACTACAAAGGCAAACTTCGCCTTATTTAGTCTCGCTTGTACTAGTAAAGCATCGTATGTTTTATTATGCTTTTAAATTTTTAAAATTTTAAATGCTATTAAATGTAATTTACCGGGTAATTCAATATCGCGATCACCTCTAACCAAATTATAAATATTTAGATAAAAAATGGCCGCATTTGAGATGTTAGTCAACTAGGTTACACAAATTACGTCATAATGTCAATCGGCAGTATAAATAAAAAAGTCCCGTTATTTCAGACATATAAGTGACCGCCAAAATGCCGACATCATATATGGGATTTTTATTATTTTTATATTAAAAAAAAAACCTTCTACGGCAACAATTAATTAGTGCTTGCATAAAAAGCTATTTAGCCCCTATAATATATACCAAGTGATTTTTACTTATTTAGAAAATGGCGTTTTGCGAAATTGTCAAAATCCAAAAAATTGCTATTTTTCGGAAATTAGGTAAGATTTCAATGACATTTTTTTAAAGTGTGTAAACATAGGAAATATTGAAACATTGCCTCTCCACTGTACATAGACGGTTCCATTTCGTTACAAACGTTACATCTGAGCAGCTGTTCCAAGTATCGACTTATGTTTCTTAAATAGGGAAGAAAATTAGGTCACTCTTTTACCACTGTACGAAGCCAACTTTGTTTCATTGTAAAATCTGAAACAAAAAGTAATATCTGAGCAGCTGCTACAAGTATTGACTAACTTTTTCTAAATATACCATATATGACTGCCAAAAAGTCGGCATCATATGAGAAAAGTTTTTGGTTTTTCAAAAAAACTCTTAATTTGTGCTTGTCTAAAAATGTATTTCTCTCTATAGCCCATTTGTCCAATATTGGACGTAAGCCTCCTCTAAATCTCTCAATGTTTCTCTAGTTCTTGCTAGTTGTATCTAGTTAAATCCTGCTATTCTCTTAAGATCGTCTCCCCATCTCATGTGTGGCCTTCCACGCTTTCTTGTTATTGTCCATCGTCTCCATTTGTGAATAACATTATTCCATTTTCCGTCTGTGTATCTCTCGTTATGGCCCGCCCATTTCCATTTCTGACGAGTTATTTTATGTGTGATATCTTGCACTTTGGTGATGTTTCTTATGTTTTCGTTTGGTTTTCGTTGTCGTAATGTTACTCCTATTCTAGCTCTCTCCATGGCCCGTTGTGTTTTTGCTCAATATTCCTTTTTGTATAAACCCACGTTTGTGTAGCGTACCTTAATACTGGGAGTATACAAAAATCAAATACTTTTGTCTTCAAGTACGGTGGGATGTTTTTGTTTCCCAGGGTACTACTTAATCTTCCGAATGCTGCCTATCCAATTGCGACGTTTGATTATTTTTGTCAACTCTGGTTAGTTGTCTTAGGTATATGTATTCATTTACCCGTGAGTATTTAGCCCCTATCATATACCGAATGATTTCTTCTAATTTAGAAAATGGCGTTTTTCTTCTTCTTCTTTGTGTACCGTCTCCTAGCGGAGGTTGGATATTATAATTGCTGTTTTTATTTTATTTCCTGCTGCTCTAAATAGTTCTATTGAGGAACAACCGAACCATTCCCTCAGATTCCTCAACCACGAAATCCTTCTCCCCACACTTCTTTTTCCTCTTATTTTACCGTGTATTATTACCCTCAATATTTTATATCTGTCACCTCTCGTAATATGTCCCAGGTATTGCAATTTTCTCACTTTCACTGTTTTTATTAATTCATAGTCTTTTCCCATCTCTTTCAACACTTCCAAATTTGTTTTTCTTTCCGTCCACGATATTCTCATCATTCTCCTGTTACACCACATTTCAAAAAATTGTATTTTCCTTATGTGTTTTTGTTTCAGTTTCCAGCTCTTCATACCATATAACAGAGTTGAGAATATGTAGCATCTAAGTGTTCTAGTTCTAAGACCTATTGATAGGTCGCGATTGCATAAAACCGATTTCATATTCACAAATACCTACATTACGGGCTATCTCGATTCTTGACCTTATTTATTTTGTTTGATCATTGTCATAATTCAACCAGGTACCTAAGTATTTGTAGTTTTCAACTCGTTGTAATTGTGTTCCATTCAAGTTTACATTTGTTTTTATTATTCGTTTTTTAGTTATTACCATATATTTTGTAGTTTGTGTGTTAATTTTTAGTCCATAATTTTCGCAAGAATGATTTGTGCGGTCTATTAACCTTTGTAATTCTTCAACAGAGCTTGTAAGAATAACCGTGTCGTCTGCAAATCTAATATTGTTTAGAATTTTTCCATTTATCACGATGCCGTCGGCTTCCGATAATAATGCTTCTTCGAAAATTGCCTCGCTGTAGATATTAAAAAGGAGCGGTGAGAGAACACAGCCCTGCCTTACTCCTCTTTTTATTTGTACTTCCTCAGTGATTTCATCTTCTACTTTTATGTTTCCTCGTTGGTTCCAGTACAGAATTTTTATTAGTTGTAAATCTCTATTGTCTATGTCTCTGGTATTTGGTCTGGTCCCGTTTTTCGAAACTGTAAAAAACCAAAAAGTGCTACTTTTCGAAAATTAAGTAATATTTCAATGAGATTGTTTTAATGTGTTAGTTGCAGCTAACTGAACAATCTCAAGGCGATAAAGCACATATTTTTCTTTAACTTTAACGATAAGTAAATTTTTCATTTTTTAAGCATTCTTTTTAAATTTCACTTACGAAGACTTAATTTTAAAATTCAATTTTTTAAGTGAAGGCTTTAAAGATTTATAATTGGAAAAAATATATAAAATGTAAATTACTGGAAAGTAATATATTCGCATAATTTTTACGTTTTCGATTAGGGCTGCAACGAGTAGCTCGCGTACTCGGTGCTCGGTCAAAGTTTTCACCGAGTAATGAGTACTCGGTGCTCGGTCTTATATTCACTTCTCGGCCGAGTAACAAAAATTAATTAAAAAAATAGAGAAGACGCAATTTTTATCTGTATTCTTATCCAACAACTATAGAACGAACAAACATTTGGGGAGCGCTGTCAGAAAAAAGAAATAGTATGAAGTGAGATAACAGAACCATGTTACTAATAATTAACGTAACTAAATTTACTAAGATATAATATGTAATCCAGTCGTCAATAATCAAATTCAATACTTGTAATTAAGAATAGCAAGGGTATGATGCAAATATTCAAGTGTCTCCCCGTTTTCTGCTTTCAAAGAATTTTTTTTTTTGACTCAAAGACCTTTCCCGTCTCTGTTAAAAGTCTTTTACTAAAAATGTTGGATTCCGAAGCAGATAAGTACTGCTTTGTAGCCTTGACTAGAGTTTCTATATGTTCTAAGAGTTGAGCCATTGGATCCACAAATCAAGGACCATGTGATGCAGCAAAGATATATTTCATTTGTTTTAGTTGAAAGAAATATGCATAAAGTTTAAAATCGGCAAAACCAGGTACTCCATGATTTGTGGATCCAAAACAAGTCACCCTACATGTCCCAACTCTTTTATATACAGGGACTCTGCCTTGACTAAATGTGGAAAAACATTTTGATTAACTTGTCACCAATGGAATGGTGAGCGTGTTCTATCAATTATCGGTAAGTTCAAGTAAGTATCAATTTCAGTTTGCAATATTTTCGGGATCGACCGATAAGATGTTTTTGGCCGATACTTATATATCTGCCGATACGCCGATATATTGTCTCCCACTACTTTTTGACTACATGCATGCGCCGCTGCTTGCTGGATTCGGGCGGGGTTTTCCCCTAAATACGAACTCATGCTTAGATTTGTTTATGCAAGTGTCTTCTTGTCATTTCGTTTAAATAACGCAGTTAAACACAATCATTTTTACTCGTGACCTATTAGGTAGTATTGTTAAAAATTTCTGATGATGCAAGACTTTGAAATGGCATCGCCTGATCGAATCTTTTTGCTGATGGACCGAGCTCTGTCGACTTGTGGTTACCACGTCTTCTTAGCATTCGGAAGGTCGTGGGTTCGATTTCCGTGGCCGTCTGCTTTGATACAGGTTTTTAGGTGATTTTCCTAAGTCAACAGAGTGCCTTCTCTGAAGCGAATGTCGGAGCAGTACTTCTCCACCTTTCATGGCCTCTTTTGCATTCTCAACCCATCCTGAAATTCCCGTTATTGGCCGAGGGCCTAATATTTTTACATAATAATTTACAAAAAATAAATTAGTTATAGTTTATACTCATTGTTTGATTATATTATATTGTTCATGTCTTATAATAAATACTAAAATATTAAATATTGAAAGGAATTTCATTTTTGCCGATATATCGGCAAAAAGGAAGGCCGATATGCCCGATACCGATATATCCCTAATTCGGCCGATATGCCGATACCGATTATCAGTATCGGTCAATCTCTACAATATTTTTCTTGTTGATAAGACGTGGCTTGAAGAGCTGGAAACTGACGCTGAAGCAATAGAAGAAAACACATCCCAAATAGAAGTTTCTGGCTTCATCTTTTTAATCATTGGAATAAGAGCGTGCAGTGGAATATCATCATCGTCAGAATCTGATAAACTATTTTCTACAACATTTGATATATTTGGTTTTTCTGGCTGGACATGAACATGATTTTTCAAAAGAACACTGACCAGCTTCTCTCTAATTAATTGCATTTTTGCAACTATCCATGAAAAAAAATATATTTGAACCAGGGGTCTAATAAAGTGGCGATGGAAAAATTGGGATTCAAGTTTTATATTATTAAAACGGCTATCCAAACCTTTAATTAGACTATCTTTTATGGGTACCACTAAATCTGTCTTACATTCTAGAAGATATTTTTTCAGAGCGCTTACACTTGATATTACTTCTGATATTAGAGCCATCTCTGAACTAAAATACCTAGTTGTCTTTTTAAAAGGCTTTGTCAAAGCATATTAAAAGATAAAACATTTTGCTACTCGGCGGCCGAGTACTCGGTACTCGGCCAATGCTCTAAGCCGAGTACTCGGTACTCGGTCAACCAAAAAATTAGGGCTCGTTGCAGCCCTATTTTCGATGCAAGGCGCCTTTAAGGAGAAATGTGTTTCAGTGATAATTAATATCTATTTACTTACTTACTTAATCCTTAAGCCTTTTTTACCCATTTGGGTGTCAGGCCAGAGTGAGTTGAGCTTGTGTCACTGGCTTCTTGCTCCATGCCTCTTTCTATTCGCTTCTATTTTTCACTTGACGTTTCACTTCACTCCACTGTATGTCCCTCTTGTTCCCTGCTTCTCTGACTTCATCACACCACAACCTTTTTTTGGCCTTCCTCTTGTTTTCTTTTTGAAAGTTCTGGCCTCAAATATTCTTCTAACCATCCTGCCCTCTCCCATTCTCAGTACGTGCCCTAGTCATCTAAGCTGTCCTTCTCCTATCTTGTTCAGTATTGGCTCTATGTTCAGGGTGTCTCTGATGTCTGTGTTTCTTACCTTATCTATTCGTCTTTTTGCGTCGATTTTTCTCAAGAATCTCATTTCTGTACTTTGTATTTTGTTCCTCTGTTTTTGTGTTAGCATCTATGTTTCCGCATCAAAAGTCAGGACTGAGTGGTAACTTTTTTGAATATTTTCGTCTTTGTTTGCTTTGAAATCTCTTTTTTGTCTAAGAAGGAGTTTTTAATTGCCTTAAAAGTCTTCCTGTTGTTCCTATTCTCTCACTTATTTCTTCCTGCAGCCTACTGTCTTGTGGCACTTTCACTCCCAAATATTTATAACTTTTAACTTGTTCCAGGAGTGTATTTCCTAGTTTTACTTCCTGTTTCTTTTTCGTTTTACTTACAACCATTGTTTTTGTTTTTCAACATTTATTATCATGTCAATTGCTTCTAAATTGATCTTAAACTTTCTTATATTTTTATTCAGTGTTCTTTCGTTTCCGGCTAGCAACACCATATCATCTGCGTACATAAGTTCCGTTACTTTGATCATCTTTTCATTTACTCCCCTTTCTTCTAAATTTTTCCATATAGCATTTCTATTTATTCTGTCAAAAGCCTTTTCCAAGTCGATGAAACGGAGATGCACCTCTCCGTTCTCTTTAATTACTTTCTAGCCAATTTGCCTCCGGATGAAAATTGCGTCTCTCACTCCCCTGTTTGGTCTGAACCATACTGCGTGTCCTCCAGCGTTTACTACAGTAATTCTCTAAGTCGTTTTTCTATCACCCTCGAGTATACTTTCCCCACTACATTTAACAGGCCGATACCTCGGTAATTCTTACATCCTCTTTTTTTTAATAGTGGCACTATTTTCCTATCTACTAGTCTGTTGATGCTTCACTTGAACTTAATACATTATTTATTATTATTTTTAGTATCTCCATAATTTTTCCATTTCCTGCTTTTATCATGTCTACTGTTATGTTAACGAAGCCTGTCGCCTTTCTCGCTTTCATTTTCTTTATCGCCTTTTGAATTTCTTCCGTTGATATATCTTCTCTGTATGTTTGCCCTTCCTCACTTACATCACTTCGATGAACTTCTTTCGCCTTGTTTTCTACTTCTACCTCGTCACCTTCTAATAACTCTTTAAAATTTCTTTTCCATCTTTCCATTATTACTTCTTCTATTAAAATTTCATTGTTTTCATCTTCTATGTTGTTTATCATGGTGCTTTTGTTTTACCTTGTATTTCTTATTGTACCATAAAATTACTTCTGGTTTTCTTTATACGCAGTTTTAATTGTTTCTCCGAAGTCTTCCCAGAATTTCTGCTTTTCTTCTTTCACCATTCTCTTAATCTTTGTTGTTTCTTTTCTGTATTCCTCATAGTCGTGTTGGTTTTTTGTGCCTATATATTTTTCCATGCTTGTTTCTTATTCTTTATTGCCTTTTTAATTTCCTCAGTCCACCAATTTGTTCGTTTAACTTGCGAGTTTGTTATTTTCGCTATTGCACATACGTCTTCCGAGCATTTTAAAATAATCTCTTTACATTTTCCCATATTTGTGAAGTTTTTTCTTGTATGTTTATTTCTGCCAGTTTTTGGTTCAGAATATCTATTTAAATGGCTTCTAAAAACTCGAATCTAGCCATATTAATGAACTAGCTGAAACCC
>CALNHX010009130.1:0-16108 GCA_940337035.1 Agriotes lineatus | reverse complement strand
CTTGGACAATAGTAGAGGGGATTCGCCGGTTCTAGCACCTTACCTCCTCACCTCTACTACAAAGGCTTGTTGTAGGTCTGTCTCTATCCAACACGTATAAAGGTATATGTCCATCTTCGTCTACAGAGCAGTGTTACCAACATACAGGGTGTTCCTTTAAAAGTTTATGTAACTAGATGTAGTCCCTAGATTAGTTACTAGATTTGGGCGGCAAATTTAAATTTAGCACGTGTAAAGGTATATGTCTATCTCTGTCTACAGAGCAGTGTTACCAACATACAGGGTGTTCCTTAAAAAGTTTATGTAACTAGATGAAGTCCCTAGATTAGTTACTAGATTTGGGTGGCAAATTTAAATTTAACACGTGTAAAAGTATATGCCTAGCTCCACCTGCAAAGCAGTTTTACCAACTTACAGAGTGTTCTATAAGAAAGTGCATGTAACTATTGAAGTCTCTAGATTTAAAATAGGCGACTAGATTTAAGCATTAAAATTAAATTTAGTAGTCTCTGTTGTTGTCTAACGAGTTACTCAGATATATGTACACCAACCCATACTAATACAACCGACCAACCAACGAAGTCGAGCACTAAAGTTACCAATAACAACACAACTGCGAGTTTTGCAGGCTCGGTTTACCGATGCGTCTAGGTAACCTCAACACCTTCGTAAAGGCGTCTCAACCTCAAGCTGGTTAAAGGTGGAGTATATTGATTTTATATAATACAGGTTAAACAGCATCTGATAATTAAGATTGTTTGCATCCTAAGTAGTCCACTATCACTAGGATTACTGATAAATAATACCACATAATCATAATTTCAGTTAAAACACTCACCTGTATGTAGCAACGCAAATCCTTAAAACTGTTCGAGGAGCTGAAACGTCAATATTCCATGTAACCCTCTAGTAGAACGACCCCCCTCATGTTATACACAGAAGAGAGGTTCAAGTCGATGTGAACTGTAAGCGTGATTGAGTCGAGGGTGATGGAGTTAGCAACGGTGGAGACGCTCAAGCCCACAAAGTTGAAGTTGTGTAGATCAATGTTGCATTACTTGAATAAATAGATATTAACCCAAACGCTTACAACCAACACCAACAACTACACCACAACTAATATCAATCTATGCCAACCAACACCAATAACTACCTACTACCATAACCAACACCGACAACTACCTCCACAACCAACAAACCAACCAACACCGATAACTACTACCACACCCAACAAACCAGCAAACTACTTCCACAACTAACACCAATAAACCCAATCTACACCACAACTAATATCAATCTACACCAACCAACCACAATAACTACTGCCACAACCAACACCGACAACTAGCTCCACAACCAACAATCCAACTAACACCGATAACTACTACCACAACCAACAAACCAGCAAACTACTTCCACAACTAACACCAATAAACCCAATCTACACCAACAACTACACCACAACTAATATCAATCTATACCAACCAACAACAATAACTACTACCACAACCAACACCGACAACTACCCCCACAACCAACAATCCAACCAACACCGATAACTACTACCACAACCAACAAACCAGCAAACTACTTCCACAACTAACACCAATAAACCCAAATCTACACCAACAACTACGTCTACAACCAACCAACACCAACAACTACACCAACACCAGTATAAACTTTAATCAACGATAATTCAATAAAACACGGAATACATATATACAACATTTTTATTTTATTTATCTATCATACACTTCAAAAAGTCTTAAACATCTATATAACATATGTTTAAAAAGTATTTGAACTAGATGAGGCTATACACAGTAAGATAAACGACCGATCGACCAACCCCATCAACCAGCCGACCAACTGATTGACTTAGTATACAAATATACATAGCTTAAAATTTCTTAATAGTTTAGTGTAGATTATACTGCAGACTAATTCAATAAATCATAGAATACATATAACATTTTATTATATTTATCTACTATACATATCAAAGTTTAAACAAATTTTTGTTAACTACGATGTTGCCATCCGATTGATGAATGGCGAATTTTTTAACACGTTACCGGAATTTTATAATGACCCCAAGCTAGAGTCATATGCGTTCCAGGAATGATGTACCTTTTATCATCTTCTGGAGAAAGGGCAACCTTGTTTTTAATTTCCGTGTATAACTGATGGTTATACGATCTAAACTGTCTCATCGTTTTATATATAGTTTTGTTATGTAACACAACACCCTCATAATCATCCATATCAAGCTCATTTTTAATAATCGCGGTTTGAACTCCTTTCGCCTTTTTTGTAAATTCACCCTCTACATCAACTATGTAGGCTTTAGCACCTGTTCCATAGAACTTCCAAATAATCTTACCCCCATACTCATCTTTCATTCTGCCTATTACAGATTTTGTTATAGGCATATTAAAACGATTATTTGGTAAATAGTTAGATGTATCAAAATACTCTAAGTTCTTTTTCATATCTTCATAAAAATTCTCTGTAAATAGTTCTAGAATTAACGAATCAGTGTCGGTGTACGCTAAAAGAGCCTTACCCCCATACTTTTCTTTAATAAAATTATAATAGAAGTTATACATAATAAATTTAGACAAGTCCAGAACACAGAAACCTATGTAGATGGGTTTGTTGTAGACCACTTTAAGTCGCTCCATTTGTATAGCTACAAAGTCTTCACTTATAATGGTTACGTTTTTAAAATTCGGTTTGCAAATTAACGATTGTGCCCCCAACCTTTTACCTATATTTTCCCAATGTGTAATAAGCCGTATATCTACTCTTTTATCAACATTTTCCATTGTTTTTCCAAATACCGCGTTATTCTTTAATTTGTAAAACGTTTTCTCGAACTCGT
This sequence comes from Agriotes lineatus, assembly GCA_940337035.1. Lineage (NCBI taxonomy): Eukaryota > Metazoa > Arthropoda > Insecta > Coleoptera > Elateridae > Agriotes > Agriotes lineatus. The sequence goes on along the minus strand of CALNHX010009130.1, from coordinate 13,221 downwards.
TGACAGCCTGATTCCTCCTTACGGTATTTAAATCAACATACTTTTTTAACCAAGGAGATTGCGAAAATGATAAGATGCGGTGGACTTTCCGTAATTTTAACCCAGCATTTAAACATTGTTGTAGATTTTGGTAGTGTATAATGTATTTTTCTTTCGGATTTAAATTCGCGATTAGCTTAGTGTATTTAGAGTTTGGTGGGGATATATTTTCAGGACAAAATGGAAGTTCGTTATGAAGATCGTGTAATGATTCAGGATAATCTAAATCAACTTCCAAAACATATCCGCGATTAGAAATGTTTCGAATTTCATTAATGTTAAAGTTTTGAATTTCAGAATCGGATAACCATTGAAATCCGCCTGTTGGTAGATGCATAGATAAGGAAGCCCCATAAAGATTTGTTGCATCCAGGTATGACAGATAAGACGTTTGTTTGTTAGGGTTAAAAGTTGACATAAATGGGTTATTAGCCTTAACTGCTCTTTTGCTACACTGACAGAGTCCGCCACGAATGCCTTTTTGGAAAAAATGCACCATATCTATATCAGTTAGTAATTCTAGTTCTATTTCGGTATATTTTAGCATCGCATTCCAGCTTAAACCAGGTGCAGTATAAAAATGACATGGATCTAGTTTATAAGCTTCCATGCAAACATATCGAAAGTTTTCAAAAATGTCTGCTAGCAACAACACATCAAACTTCAAGTATATATCCGAATAATCACCTAATGTTTTACACTTGAAAACCCCCCACACCATCTTTGCACGTTCATAATCTAATTCTGATATTTTACTGTTAGTTAAAGTGTTATGAAATTGTTCACGTGTGGGTAGTTTTGGATCATCTAACCGTTCCATGCTGTCAACGTAAGAATAGGGAAATACACCCTTCTGTCTAATTAAGCTAAACTTTTCCCCTTCTCCAAAATATTTCTTTATTTCTGTACATTGTTCTACCCCCAAATTTTTAGCTAACTTTTCCAAGCTCATAGGCATAAATCTAAATGAATCTAAAAATCTCAATTTCATAAAAACGTTTTTTTCTTTGTCATTCTTATCAACAATTGTTTCTACCAGTATATGTTTTGTAAAAGAGATATACTTTTCTTTGTTTGTAGCTATCACATCAATTTTGCTTTCATCTAATGCCAAAGCTTTTATAAATAAATGTGCATCATAATTTGACAAATTGTGAAAAAATATAGGAATAAAATTCGAAAGTTTAAAATTTAGATTGCATATACTATGAGCAGGCCCACGGTATTTACCAGTCAAGTGACAATGATCTTTCACCCTCTCATCATTATCGAGAAACGGCTTCTCACATATATGACAGTTTACTGCTATTTTGTGAACTAGTTTTTCATTTTGGGTGAGATTATTCATTGGAACTATATGTTTCAGGTGATTCACATAAATTTCCTTTATGTCAGCGTCCATTCGCTCACAAAAAACTTTAGCACAATCAAAACCTCGATAAGATTCAAACTTTGAAAGGGAGTCATCGTAAGAGCATTTTATATAATATGCAAAACTATAGGGTGTGTGCATATGAGTTTTCTGCGAAAACGGTTTATTACTGTCTTGCTGACAGTATTAAAGCGGTACAAGCATCGACTCGAAATCTACATATACAACGAATGGGAGTTTTAATTTTTGTTCAAACGATTCAAATTTTAAAATATTTTGTGGCAACGTGTTTCCAAATTTATCCAATCGCGGTTCAGTAGTTGGCAATATAACTCGAACATTTTTACAATCGTGTTGTTGATGTAATGTCAAACGTTCTGAACTAGTAAAATTCATCAGGCAACCATCGCAGAAACTTTTCTTATGCTCATTATTTGATAACTGATGATTAACAAACCTTGATAAATTTTTAATGAGACAGTAGTGTGATCCACCTTCATTATCATCAATTAATAACAGATTTACATGTATTACTCGTTTTGTTTTTGTGAAGTGTAATGGCCCACTAATTTCATATTTAATTTTCCCATTTTCATATATAGAATCCAAACTATATACATTAATGGAAATATCATTTTGCAATTCGAATTTTGGTATATCACATAACTTTACAGGAAACTCAATTCCCACAAAATTTAATTTATTTTGTATAATTAGTTATACGAAAAGAATTCTTATCAGTAGGATGTAAAGCAGCCAAGACACTCCACATAAAACAACGATTATCAGCATTTTGAATGTTAATTACAGCCTTCCTATTTTGAATTGTTTGCGGTAGTGGAATATATGATGAAGCCCTTAGAGGACTATATTTGTTGATATTCAACTCGATAAACAACAACCTTTCCAGGGCCCATCCACTCTCTCTTTCTTGAAACTCACTAACTTTATTGTCAATGATATCGATGAAATAATTATAAAGTTCGTTTAGGTTTGTTGATGAAGTGCAAACTTTGAATTTGGTATTAAATGATTTCACTTCTTTTAAATTTTTCGATTGTAATGTGAAAACTCCAAACAATTCAATATTAATATTTACAGCACCGCGCTTATTCAAAGTTGTTGTAATACAGTCAACAAACCTTCGCCTCAAAATCTTCATATATTCTTTTATATCAACATATATTTTCGTATCACCTGTAGTAATACGATATGTTGCTATTCGGTGTTTAAACGATTGGTTTACTAGTGTAACACCATTTCCTTTGACCACGCATGTCTTGTTTTTATGTTGCAAGCTTCTGCAATGCTGCATCATGTATTTTTTCAAGACATGTACATCACATACATCACATTTTGTTGTACCATCTTTAATTGGAATCTCGCCATTATCAACTCGAGTTTGTTTAGGCTTAGGTGTTAGTTGAACACCATCTTCTAACTTCCTTTTCCGCAAACCATGTTTTTGAACTTGATGTTTTCGGAAATGTCCTATACTTGAAAATGTAAGCCCACATACTTCACATAACTGGGATAGTGGTATACAATAACCTTCTTGATGTCTGCGTAGGTTATCTTTCCGAGTGAACTGCTTATTACACACATCACAAGTAAATTGCTCCATCTTTACACTAATAATACTAAAAACAGAATGAAGTGAGAGCTCTACATTAACCCTCGTACACTATATTATTACCTGCTATAATTGAATATAACCGAACCCTTGTGATCTTATACGAAGACGTTGTACCACCAGCTAGTATTTGTAATATAATTTTCAGTAAAGCTATAGATACAAATCAGAACTAACACAGTCAATGTAAAATTTACTGCTTGAACTGAATCAACAAACACGTCTTCTATTCAGGGAACAGCAACTGCAACAACGAATGTGATATTAGTACTAAGCTTAATGATGTTTACCTAGAGCAGTGGTCGCCAACCTCTTCAATGTGTTGAGCTACTTGTTAATTTTGGAATAAACAGCGAGCTACCCACACGGAAGCCACGTAACGCAACGCAAATGAAATAATCCACAGTTAATTTATCATTATATGTATTTATTTTACTATTTATTTAACTGGTAATACATAATACATAGGTACTAATAATAACTACATTCCTACCTACCAAACGAAGTTGTTTGAAAAATAAACACAAACTTTTATCCAGCCACAACGGCATGTCACGTAAGATTTAAAAATAGTTAATAATAACAACAAAAAAGTAACGCACTATCATGAACATAAACATTGAAAAATAAAAAAGCACGTTCAATGAGAAGGCTGACACTCAGACTCATCGATAATTTTTTTAATGTTTGCAGTATAATTTGATACAGCCATTCGAATACAATTATCCAAATGTTCATCTGTAAGTCGATTGCAATATTTGTTCTTAATAAACTTCATATTGGAAAAAGAAGATTCACACAAATAGGTTGAACTGAATAATGCTTTCACTTTCAAGGCAACACGGCATAGAACTGAATATTTGTCTTTACTTACAATAGGCCAGATACATTTGGTACTTGAGACTAACGATTTTAAGGCTAAATCATTTTGAAAATCAATTACTTCCATTTCTGTTGCAGCGATGTCTTCGCCAAAGTTCTGCATAACACAAGTTGCAAACTGTTGGATATCAATTTCCATAAAGGGTGAAACAACAAACTGCGCTACTAAAGCCATTTCGTTGAAATCCTTAAAACGATTTTTGAAGTTATTCTTCAGGGTAGAAACTATTTCTACATGATATTTGCTGTCATAGGGTTCTAATGGATTTTGAGATATTTTTTCTGAAAGAATAGGAAAATGCTTGGCATCGCTGTTAATTAGGTTTTGTTCCCAAAACTCCAGCTTTTTGATAAATGCTTTTATATCAGAAATCATTTCTGCTAGTTCTTTGTCTCTCCCCTGAAGCTGCAAATTAAGTTCGTTTAATTTCTCGGTAATGTTCACGAGAAAACCAAAATCTCTAAGCCATATTGAATTTTCTATTCCGGAGTCGGTTCATCGCGTTTTTTGAAAAATTGAACTATGCCAGATAGGACATCATTAAAACGTTTCAGCACCCGTCCTCTACTTAACCATCGGACTTCAGAGTGAAGGAGTAGGTCCCCGTATTGACAGTCAACTTCATCGGCCAAGATTTTGAATAATCTTCTTTGTAACGCTTGAGCTCTAATCTTGTTCACAATTTTTACCACCAGTTTCATAACGTTGTTTAGTTTCAGGAAATTTCCACATAATGCTTCCTGATGGATAATGCAGTGGTAAGAGAGAAATTGCGGAAAAGTTTCATCTTTACCACATAACGCCACCAGACCCTTATCAAAACCCACCATAGCTGGAGCGCCATCGGTTGTTAAGCCTACCATTTTCGATATTGGAATTTTCTCGGAAGAAATAATATTTTTTAAATGAGAAAACAACTCCTGTCCAGTAGTGTGTCCTTTCAGTGGAATAAACTTCAAAAGATCTTCTTTAATCGTAAAATCACTAAAAACCATCCTGACGAACACGGCCATCTGGACAGTGTCAACGACATCTGTTGATTCATCCAGTTGAAGTGAAAAATAAACACAGTTATCTAAGTCAGTTCTTAACTGTAAAAAAATATCATTGCTCATTACTTCTACACGTCTCATCACTGTATTAGCAGAAAGTTGCATAGATTTTATAGCTGAAACTATCTCGTCTTTGTTTCTAAAGTTGGCAAATAACGAGTCAGCAGCTTCTAAAAACGCCTGTTTTATCATTTCCCCGTCTTCATAAGATTTCCTTTTTTGTGCAATTATCTGGGACACACGGTACGATGCTTCAGTTGCAGCCTTGTTTTTGTCGATTGTTCTTAAAAATATTGATTGTTGTCCAATTAACTGCTTTTTTAACTGTTTCAGTTTCTCCTTTCTGGCGGCAGATTGTAGTGGGAATGATTTTTCAAAATTAGAATGTACAGTTTTATGATGTCTCTCAATATTTCCTTTTTTAGCAACGGAGACCGAAGTATTACATAACAAACACACATTTTTATCTTTAACTTCTGTAAAAAAGTATTGTTCTTCCCATTCCGAATGAAAGTGGTATGTCTTTACCTTCTTACAACTGCTTGCCATAATATTATTTTTTGTTGTTCACTACTAACCCAACCGCTGGACGTTGGTTACGCGTTCAGTTTTAAACTAAGCGCAATGTCGCCGCGCCGTGCGTAATTATCCCGTTCAAAGCAATCCAGATCATCTCGAACACTAACGCACTGGTCCGGCTGGTCGGTTCTAGCCGATTCTAGCTTGATGGCGTCAGCGGCAGATCGCTCGCCGCAACGTTGCCGCTGTTTATGTTTAATATTATGACAATTAGATTTTTTTGTGGAATTTTAGGAAGCTTCTCTGATTTTGTATTTTTTAAATTAAAATCGTTGTGAGAGCTACCAGAATTGCCCCCGCGAGCTACCGGTAGCTCGCGATCGACAGGTTGGCGACCACTGCTAGAGGGTAGTATCCAAAGCTTGAAAGTTTACTAGTCCCACTAACACTAAAATTCGAAATAATTGACAGAAACTCGACAGAAGGTCCTCATATGAGCAGACCATTAAAATATCTAAGTAACACTTTATTATAAAAAGAATACTTAATGGCGTTTACCTAAAGCATAAAATTGAAATCTTAAAATTTTACAAACTAATTTTTTTGGTAAATTCTAATAAATCCGAAATTATTTGAAACTCGACAGAAGGAATTCACATAGGCACCCTATTAAAATTTCTAAATAAAATTTTATTATAAAAGAAACGCTTAATGATGTTTACCTAAACCGAGTCTAGGACAAAAAACCCCTGGACAAAAAATCCCGGACATAAAACCCCCGGACAAAAAACCCCAGGACAAAAAACCCCCCGGACAAAAAACCCCCCGGACAAAAACCCCCCGGACAAAAAACCCCCGGACAAAAAACCCCGCACAAAATTAATTAATTATTTATAATGTACGTAATCCAAAAAATAGTTATTTTTGTCACTGTTCAATCACTTTATTCAATTTGCTTTATAATACTAATACAAACTTTACAATCTAATGTTATTACTAATAGCATTTAAATAGTTTACAAAAACCCCGCACAAAATTAATTAATTATTTATAATGTAAGTAATCCAAAAAATAGTTATTTTTGTCAATGTTTAATCGCTTTATTCAATTTACTTTATAATACTAATACAAACTTTACAATCTAATTTTATTACTAATAGCATTTAAATAGTTTACAAAAAAACCCGCACAAAATTAATTAATTATTTATAATGTAAGTAATCCAAAAAATAGTTATTTTTGTCAATGTTTAATCACTTTATTCAATTTACTTTATAATACTAATACAAACTTTACAATATAATGTTATTACTAATAGCATTTAAATAGTTTACAAAAAACCCAGCACAAAATTAATTAATTTATTTATAATGTAAGTAATCCAGAAAATAGTTATTTTTGTCAATGTTTAATCACTTTATTCAATTTACTTTATAATACTAATACAAACTTTACAATATAATGTTATTACTAATAACATTTAAATAGTTTACAAAAAACCCCGCACAAAATTAATTAATTTACTTAAGTAATTTTGTAGAAAAAGGCCAATAGGGTTGCAGATTACATGTTTATGGGCGGGGGACACATTAGGAAGGTAATTACCCATAAAAAATTCTTTTTTTTTATAGAACATGTTAAAGTGTACTTTTATCAACTCAAAACAAAAGGTCAAGTTTTACTTTAACAGCAAGGGTAGATAAAGTAGCACTTTAACATCAAGGATAGATAAAGTAATTTAATTTTCTAACTTTTGTTTAAATTAAATATGACAGCTTCGTATTATCCTAGCAACCCAATCTAGCTACTGACATTTTGAAATGTGATTGACTGTCCTTATTTTCTTTTAAAATTGTTAAAGTTCTTGCTATAGAAAAAAATATTGCATTATACACGGCGATAAAGTTATTTCTATCGACTCTTGAATCATTAACGTCTCGACTTCGTCTCGACGTTAAACGATTCACTCGTGGATAAAATTTAACTTTATCGTCTTGTATAATAAACTACTATTATCTACCACGTAAATGGTTGTTAATTGCATTCTTGTCTTAATCATCAACCCCGTTACTCAATTTACCTTAAGTTACCTTTTTGAATACAAAGATAAGGACAATTTGAAATGGTTACTAATGGCAAAGAAAACATGTTTTAATTTTAAGAATCGGGTAAGGAGGCTTAAGATTAGTACATAGTACAAGCATGGTTTCTGCTTACTAGCTAATTTTAGGATTATTATATGAATATTACTGGAAAAACCTAAATACAGCTTAAAGTAGGTAACGGCTACCGCTTCCCAAAAATGTTATTGCTGTTTACAGATCTACAAGTGGTGAAACACGGATTATTCGAGTTCTTAGCCATAATATACTAATCCAGATGGTTTATTCTTAAAACTACATTTAAGGATTGTCAGGGCCGTAGCTACCACCGGGGCAACCGGGGCAGTGCCCCGGGGCCCCCGAACATAGGGGCCTCCGAAGACGGAGAAAGTTTTTTTACGAAATTGTTTTTAAAAAGTTTTGAACTAAACTTATCCTGTTTAAACGTTAAATTAATTTTATATTAAACTCAATGTGAAGTAAATATGTGTTTTGTCTGTTTTAAATACCCATTCTTCTATCTTAACAGAAAAAAAGCACCAAATAGCAACCCTATTAAAAAAGTCTTACTAAATGAAAGTGATGTAGAGGTAAAGGGGAAGATAAGATGGGGGCCCCATAACTATGTGTTGCCCCAGGGCCCCCAACCCTGTAGCTACGGCCCTGAGGATTGTGCTCCCTTCTGTTTAAGCTTATATATTGGAAATTTCCATATTCTAGCCCTTATAACAATCCAGAATGTCGCCAAATTTTACTTTAAATATTATTTAACGATAACGTTTTTTCGACGGCTTTTTTATCCTAGATTCTGTTTTGTGGGGGTTTTTTGTCCGGGGGTTTCTTGTCCGGGAGTTTTTTGTCCGGGGTTTTTTTGTCCGGGGGTTTTTTGTCCGGGGGTTTTTTGTCCGGGGGGTTTTTTGTCCTGGGGGTTTTTTGTCCGGGGGTTTTTCGTCCGAGGGTTTTATGTCCGGGGTTTTTTGTCCAGGGGTTTTTTGTCCTGACACCACCTAAACCATAAAATTGAAAGCTTGAAATTTTACAAGTCGCACTAACACCAAAATTCGAAATAATTACGAGAAACTCAACAGAAGGCCGTGATATAAGCAGACCATTAAAATTTCTAAATAAAATTTTATTATAAACTGAATGCTTAATGAGGTTTACCTAAAGGGTAGTATCCAGAACTTGAAAGTTTACTAGTCCCACTAACACCAAATTCGAAATAATTGACAGAAACTCGACAGAAGGTCCTCATATGAGCAGACCATTAAAATAGCTAAGTAACACTTTATTATAAAAAGAATACTCAATGACGTTTACCTAAAGCATAAAATTGAAATCTTAAAATTTCACAAACTAATTTTTTTTGGTCAATTCTAAAAAATCTGAAATTATTTGAAACTCGACAGAAGGAATTCATATAAGCACCCTATTAAAATCTATAACATAAAATCGGTGCTCTCTTTGTATGTTTGCGTGTTTGCGTGTTTGCGTGTTTGCGTCTATGTTTGTTCGCTATCTCCTCCGAAGATACTGGACCGATTAAGTTGTACGATGGCTTAAAAGTTTGCTAATTTTTAGATTTAGATCGTAGGCCGGTTTTTATTTTCAAAAAAAGTGCGAAAATGTTTTAATTTAATTAACACCTCTAGGCAGCAGGGCGGAGCGCCTTACGCCGTGTGGTATTAGCTCGGGTGCGCGCATTATTCAAACAAGACAGGTGGTCTTGCGGTAGGGTGCTGACCTATCACGCGGGTTGCCCCGGGTTCGATCCCGCCGATGCATCCTTTTTTTTTTTTAATTTATATTGATGAATCTCTCTTAATTTTGCGAACCGAAACGTAGTTCGGGTGACTCACTAGTTTCTAAATAAAATTTTATTATAAAAGAAACGCTTAATGATGTTTACCTAAACCATAAAATTGAAAGCTTGAAATTTTACAAGTCCCACTAACACCAAAATTCGAAATAATTACGAGAAACTCAACAGAAGGCCATGATATAAGCAGACCATTACAATTTCTAAATAAAATTTTATTATAAAAAGAATACTTAACGACGTTTACCTAAAGCATAAAATTGAAAGTTGAAATTTCGCAAGTCCCACTAAAACCAAAAAAATTCGAAATAATTGCCCGAAACTCAACAGAGGGCTCTCTTATGAGCACCCCATTAAAATTTCTAAACAAAATTTTATTATAAAAGGAATGCTTAATGATGTTTACCTAAAGCATAAAATTCAAAGATTGAAATTTTACGTCGGACTAACACCAAAATCCGAAATAATTACCAGAAACTCAACAGAAGGCCCTCATGTAAGCAGATCATTAAAATTTCTAAATAAAATTTTATCATAAAATGAATGCTGAATGACGTTTACCTACAGCATAAAATTTCAATCGTAAAATATAAATTTTTCGGCAAATTCTAAAAAAATCCGAATTTATTTGAAACTCGACAGAGAGTCCTCATATAAGAACCCCATTAAAATTTATAAATAAAATTTTATTAAAAAAAGAATGCTTAATGACGTTTACCTAAAGCATAAAACTCAAAGATTGAAATTTCGCGCCCCGACTAAAACCAAAAAATCGATATAATTGTCCGAATCTCAGCAGCAGGCTCTCATATGAGCAGACCATTAAAATTTCTAAATAACATTTTATTATAAAAGGAACGCTTAATGATGTTTACCTTAACCATAAAATTGAAAGCTTGAAATTTTACAAGTCCCACTAACACCAAAATTCGAAATAATTACAAGAAACTTAACAGAAGACCCTGATATAAGCAGACCATTAAAATTTCTAAATAAAATTTTAATATAAAAAGAATGCTTAATGACGTTTACTTACAGCATTAAATTCAAAGATTGAAATTTCGCGCCCCGACTAAAACCAAAAAATCGAAATAATTGTCCGAAACTCAGCAGTAGACTCTCATATGACCATCCCATTAAAATTTCTAAATAAAATTTTATTATAAAAGGAACGCTTAATGATGTTTACCTAAACCATAAAATTGAAAGCTTGAAATTTTACGTCCCACTAAAATCAAAAAATTCGAAATAATTGCCCGAAACTCAGCAAAAGGCTCTCTTGTAAGCAGAGCATTAAAATTTCTAAATAAAATTCTATCATAAAAAGAATGCTGAATGGCGTTTACCAAAGCATAAAATTGAAATCTTAAAATTTTTCGAACTTAATACATTTTTCGGCAAATTCTAAAAAATCCGAAATTATTTGAAACTCGTCAGAAGGCCCTAATATAAGCACTCCAGTAAAATATCTAAATAAAGTTTTATTATAAAAAGAATGCTTAATGACGTTTACCTAAAGCATAATATCCAGCAACTGCACGCAATTATTCTAAGTCCAAAATTGTGTTTTTTTTAAATATCTCAGAAACCGAGCCAGATAGGGCAAAAATAAGAAAAAAATCCCGCTCCAACCCCCGCTAGTCTGGATTTACTCGCATCTTTCATAATACACGGGTTTCAACCCATCTTACTACCACATGTGAAACGCTTGAACACCCGACCCACCCTAATTTTCAACCCACCATGTGGTAGTAAGATGGGTTTAATGTATGGTTGAACTTGAAATTAGGCAATCGCAATCAGCTTGAACTTAGGAAAATTTCGTTGTATTTATTGCTGTCTATATAGGGGGTGGTTGAAGACGTATGATTTTGGGGTTGAAACCCGTGTATTATGAAAGATGCGAGTAAATCCAGACTAGCGGGGCTTGGAGCGGGATTTTTTTCTTATTTTTGCCCTATCTGGCTCGGTTTCTGAGATATTTAAAAAAAACACAATTTTGGACTTAGAATAATTGCGTGCAGTTGCTGGATATTATGCTTTAGGTAAACGTCATTAAGCATTCTTTTTATAATAAAACTTTATTTAGATATTTTACTGGAGTGCTTATATTAGGGCCTTCTGACGAGTTTCAAATAATTTCGGATTTTTAGAATTTGCCGAAAAATGTGTTAAGTTCGAAAAATTTTAAGATTTCAATTTCATGCTTTGGTAAACGCCATTCAGCATTCTTTTTATGATAAAATTTTATTTAGAAATTTTAATGCTCTGCTTACAAGAGAGCCTTTTGCTGAGTTTCGGGCAATTATTTCGAATTTTTTGATTTTAGTGGGACGTAAAATTTCAAGCTTTCAATTTTATGGTTTAGGTAAACATCATTAAGCGTTCCTTTTATAATAAAATTTTATTTAGAAATTTTAATGGTATGGTCATATGAGAGTCTACTGCTGAGTTTCGGACAATTATTTCGATTTTTTGGTTTTAGTCGGGACGCGAAATTTCAATCTTTGAATTTAATGCTGTAAGTAAACGTCATTAAGCATTCTTTTTATATTAAAATGTTATTTAGAAATTTTAATGGTCTGCTTATATCAGGGTCTTCTGTTGAGTTTCTTGTAATTATTTCGAATTTTGGTGTTAGTGGGACTTGTAAAATTTCAAGCTTTCAATTTTATGGTTAAGGTAAACATTATTAAGCGTTCCTTTTATAATAAAATGTTATTTAGAAATTTTAATGGTCTGCTCATATGAGAGCCTGCTGCTGAGATTCGGACAATTATATCGATTTTTTGGTTTTAGTCGGGGCGCGAAATTTCAATCTTTGAATTTTATGCTTTAGGTAAACGTCATTAAGCATTCTTTTCTTAATAAAATTTTATTTATAAATTTTAATGGGGTTCTTATATGAGGACTCTCTGTCGAGTTTCAAATAAATTCGGATTTTTTTAGAATTTGCCGAAAAATTTATATTTTACGATTGAAATTTTATGCTGTAGGTAAACGTCATTCAGCATTCTTTTTATGATAAAATTTTATTTAGAAATTTTAATGATCTGCTTACATGAGGGCCTTCTGTTGAGTTTCTGGTAATTATTTCGGATTTTGGTGTTAGTCCGACGTAAAATTTCAATCTTTGAATTTTATGCTTTAGGTAAACATCATTAAGCATTCCTTTTATAATAAAATTTTGTTTAGAAATTTTAATGGGGTGCTCATAAGAGAGCCCTCTGTTGAGTTTCGGGCAATTATTTCGAATTTTTTTGGTTTTAGTGGGACTTGCGAAATTTCAACTTTCAATTTTATGCTTTAGGTAAACGTCGTTTAAGTATTCTTTTTATAATAAAATTTTATTTAGAAATTGTAATGGTCTGCTTATATCATGGCCTTCTGTTGAGTTTCTCGTAATGATTTCGAATTTTGGTTTTAGTGGGACTTGTAAAATTTCAAGCTTTCAATTTTATGGTTTAGGTAAACATCATTAAGCGTTTCTTTTATAATAAAATTTTATTTAGAAATTTTAATAGGGTGCTTATATGAATTCCTTCTGTCGAGTTTCAAATAATTTCAGATTTTTTAGAATTGACCAAAAAAAATTAGTTTGTGAAATTTTAAGATTTCAATTTTATGCTTTAGGTAAACGTCATTGAGTATTCTTTTTATAATAAAGTGTTACTTAGCTATTTTAATGGTCTGCTCATATGAGGACCTTCTGTCGAGTTTCTGTCAATTATTTCGAATTTGGTGTTAGTGGGACTAGTAAACTTTCAAGTTCTGGATACTACCCTTTAGGTAAACCTCATTA
>CALNHX010009129.1:0-53133 GCA_940337035.1 Agriotes lineatus | reverse complement strand
ATACCTGAGATAATCCGCTCGGGTCACTTGAGACCCGGTTTCCGCGTTTCGCTCTCCATTGTTTTTTTTTCTTGTTTTCTGGAGTATAACAACACTGTGTAAAATAATAGGCAAAAAAAATGGATCCTAATAAAATTACCCTTACGGAACAACAATTGTATGACGAACTAATGCGTGATGATGACGAAAACGACTTTCATTTTTTGTCTGATGAGGACAGTGGCAGCGATAAAAGTGACGCAGAATATGAAGAATTTTTTAGTCTGCAGGTCAATAAAAATAAAAGTTTTATGATTATATTATCATGTGCAAGTATGTATTAGAAAAACAGACATTGTGGTGCTTTAAAACTAATTTAAAAAAATTGAATTCGATCCGGGTCACTAGAGACCCATTTCCGCACTTCGCGTAACTGAAATTATTTCCGCCGGGCGAGGGTTAATTTCTATAGCTACGTAACCATTTCGAACAGTTTCAGTACAAATTTTACGATTTTACCTGTATAGAGGTTCCGTTTCAGTCATATTTTACCGTATAAGCCTTCAGCTATTTTGCATTTTGAATTCTAAAGTTGTCACGCACGCAACTTTATTCCGCGCAGGGCTCTATGCCGTCAGAGTCGCAGCTGGCTGTTGGAGTGTTTTTCTGCAGTAAAATTAAATCGAGGCTTTGCGAGTGCGACAGAGAGGCATTCGTTCCATTGTTTTCTTTCATATTCAGGCTGCCTCGCTCGCCGTTGCAATGCGAACCTTACTGCGTTCTCATTGGTCACATCTGCACGTCGCAAGGCGAGCGCGTTTGTTTGGAATTTAGTTTGGCTTCGTTTTGAGAGTCCGTTTTCGGTCGCGAGACAGTGCAATCGTTATAAGGCCGTGTTGTTGTGTTTCTTAATTGTTCCAAGACTTCTTTACGGGCAGTCGAGGGTGACAGTTGCATGTGTTGTTTGATGCTCCCGGTTGTTGACCGACGCTCTTGAGTTACGTGTGCCTTGCCGGCAAATTGCCACCATTATAGTGGGATAAATACAGCGAGAGCGTGCGTTGGTCGCCGTCTTCATGCGATCGTCCTGTTGGGCCGCATATTGTGTCCCGCTAGGGATTTCTTGGTGGGCGTCTTCTGCACTTGCAGCCGTCAGTCTTTGCAACCTTCCGTACGCTGCGAGGCGAGTTTGTTCCTGTACCGGAATTTAGCGAGGCAAAGCTAAAACTTAAGGTTAGACTATACAGTATGTATTTTATGTATTAACCGCTTTATCGTCATCATTTAAAAGTTGTTAACTTATTTACCAATTACATTGTAGAGCAATATATCAGCCGATGTTAGAGTACTTGCGTAGATTTAATTTCACCAATTTCCTAGTAATGTTGTAAGAATAACGTGCCGGTTAAAATTCTCGTTCATGAAGTTGCTATGGTAAAGTTAAGACGCACTAATTCAATTACTAATCAGGATGCTAAATAAGTATTTCACTTAAGAATTGTCGAAAATCTAGAAGTTAACCTAATATTACGGCTCGCCGTCACTTGGTTCACAGTTTTATGCGTTACTGTTTGTTGTGAAAGCCTTTCTACGTTTTGAATAACAATATGTTTATGTGTACGCAGACCAATATATCGGCTTGTTTATATTGCCTTGTGGTTTTTTTTTTTGCGCCGACTGCATAATAATGTTCAGGGTGAGTTATTTACAGTGTAATGATAAATGTGAGGTGGCGCCTGGAAAGCAGTTTAGAGACATCACAGGTAGGTCGGTACCCTCGTCGCTGCAGTGTGGGAGTCGTCAGTATGCTCTAATATACTTTTTCCGGTAAGTTCGGATATCGCCAAGGTAATAAGTTGGAAGGTAGGCTCATTTAATTTCTCGGTTTCTTTGCATTTTCGTTTGTCAATGAAACCGGGTGGCGCCCTATTCAATTTTATCAAAGTTTACCCGTCTTTTGGCGGTTGCCCGTAGGTAATCTCGTAAAGAACCCTCCCTTGCTCCGCTCATGTTTAGCCGGCATTATCTTGTTGAGCGTTGGGCAGCGGCCTAGGTGAGTCTTTGTCCCGATTATGTCAATTTCTCCCGCGCCGGCCGTTTAGTTTTTGAATGAGCCGGCGCGGTGTCGTAAAATCAGTTTTAGCACTTCTAAACAATGCAAACGTGTCTAAGTTAGATTATATATTTCTTTTCAGTACCAATTATGGGTTTAGCATTTTAAAATTTTAGATTAGTTACAGGTTACAATTTTCTATCAACTATTAAAAGTAGTTGTTACTATAAATCGAATTATGTTAAGGGACCTATCTCATTACTAATTTTTCGAATTATTATTATGTTTAAATTGTATAGGGTAGGCATCATTACAGGTGCTGATTATGATTGCTATGAGTTAATATTATATTACAAATATTAAACATGTATTTTCTCTGGAAAATGAGAAACCAGATCTACCAGCTTTATACATTATCATTAAAACAATTTTAGGTATGCTATTTTATAAATTTCAAATATTTTCCCAACATTTTAGCAAAACGTACAATTATTTTATTTAGTTATAAGGTTACGTCGACAAAATCTAAAACAGTTTACTTTAAAGCTACTAGGATTATTTTTAAACTACGTTGCAATTCGCTCTATGTAAAAATAGAAGCCAAAGCATAACGCGTGCTGGAGAGAACTTATTTCTTGATATGACAAAGTTATGCCTTTCAGTAGGGCATGTGTAAAGTTTAGAGATAAAGCACCCTCAAAGGCGTGCAAAAAAGTCAACAGAGTAATGCATTCAACTGTTTTCAGAGACTTGCCGTAATGGAAAGGCACTGAGGTGCAATAATTCTAAAATAAACATACTATATGTGGTTACACAGAAAACTAGAGTAAAACAGAATTAAAACATCTCTGGGGAAGCATCCTCGCTTCTCGCAATGTAATTATTTCGGTTACAATAATAATTCACTTAGCTAATAACATCGCAAAGTGCTAAAGTTTCCTCATAATTCTACCAACTTATACTACGAATTATAAATAATAATACGGTCGCGTTAAAGAATCGCAGTGAAAAGCACCTAAGCCGGCACAATTACGGCCGCGAAGAAAAATTGCCTTTTTTAAGGAAATGTGGAAATTGGAGGAAATTGGAAAGCAAAAAATTGTTATAAATGCGTTCTCCACAGGTGAGACAGCAACGAGTTAGTGGGATAAATTTTAAGTTTTGCAATTGCGAACCTTCATTCTGAACGCAAATAAAAGGAATTGTTCAGAATCTTTTGGCTAACGTTAGTTGGTGTGAAGAAACGTTTGTGTACCCAAATTTTTGTTACTCTATCATGAACGTAAAGTGTATTTCAATATTGTTATGATTACGTATTATATGACGTCAATAGTAGAATATTGGATATACACGACTAAAATGATTTCTGTTCCAAATAAAACGTAGTTCATGCAGAAAGTAACTAAGAAAAATAATACAAAACTACGCTGTAGTCTAAGTAAGGAACAGAGTTTAACTAGCTGCAAAATTAATTAATTAAAAGATAATTAACCTTAGTCTCAGGTCATGATTAAAGTTGTGATCAACTAAGGTTACTACTAACTCTCATGGCAATAGAAGGTTTTTGTTTGGCACATTGGGATTTACATAAAAGCATTTCCCTCTTTCTTTATTTTAAATAAAGCAGTGTTATGTTAATTAAATGTAAACATGAGGTAAGAATACAGGTCCCAGCCTTCAATTATATTTCATAGTAAATTTCTCCATTTTAATTAAATTTTTCTACAAAGTTTATCGTCTTATGAAATTCACATATCAATGTAATTATTAAAGTCGGCATTTACGTTGAGCGATATTTAATTTACGCATTGAAATACTGAATTTTTCAATTTCTACAGTAATTTTATTTAACAGAGGTCAATGAAACAATTCACATAGAAAAAAAAATAGATAATTAATAATATTTATTCGAAAATTAAACTTTACTTTATTTCTACAAAAGTTTTCTAAATGTAAAGTAAGTTCTTCATTAAATAAATTTATATCACTCGATAATTTTTATTCAACTCCATAAATGAACGCCTTAACAATCTTATGTATCGGCCAATGGGCTCTTGACTTGTCATATTGCGTAAGGTGTTGCCTAATTATTATTGAATAAAAGTATCTAAAGTGTTTATTTTGTCTAGGATTTGTGCGTACTCCAGTCACTATTTTACTTATGAAATCAAGCAAACCTTAATTAAAGAAAGAATTTTCCTTTTAAAACATGAGTTGATTCAGTTTTGTTTATGTTGTACAAATTTAGGTTTGTGCAAAGCTTTATATTATCAATTTTACCGCTTCAAGCATGCGGACCGCACTAAAAGAATCTGCGCATCATTGCAAAAATTGCTTCCAGTTGCAGTCGAACGGCTTGTCGTAAGCCTTTTGATCGTGTAGGCATTTCTTTGTTTCACCAGGAGCACCTTTATGTAAATGTTGTCACCGTTGTTGTCTCTAATCTGTGATTTATGGTCGTAAGAAAAAAAACATCTGTAAAGGGCTTTACTCAGAACTTTCCTTGCAAGTGGACCAAATCAAGCTAATTAGAGGTAAAAATATCTTAACGTTTCGAAAAAAACTGAAGCAATAAAAAAACGCGAATTACATCAATTTTCAAATTTAAAAAACACCGTCCTTGCGACCACGCTGGACCCCTCGCCTCCGTGCGACGCGGCTGCATTAAACATAACGCACGTACTCGTTGCTCCTTTATGATTTTTACATGTCCCCTGTATATGTTGGGTTCCATTTGTGTCCATAGCAAAGCCTGAGCTATGTGCAAATGATTACTTTTATGTATTTCTTAATTAAAGCAAAAATAAACAAATATTTATTTTTTGAAGGTGCTTGCCCTGTATAAGATTGGTTCAAAATATGCCCTTTATCGTCAAGGATAAAAACCTGAGCTACTTGCAAAATATTATACATTAAAGTAATAATTCTTGAGTTACAGCAAAAATAGAAATAATTTTATTCTTTAAGGTGTGACCTGTATATATTTTACCGACTTCTTTCGGTTTCATGCCATGAAGGCATATAATCTTTACGCAAAATATTGCCCTCCTCCAAGAAACAGTCTTTCAGTTACAACAGACAGACAAATAGATAGATAGACAGACAGACAGACGAAATTGGAAAAATTTGTATTTGGGCAACTAGGGACTAAAAGCTCGAACAATCTCAGAAGGTAATTTCTTCGCGATTACAATACTTTTATCGTCTTTTAGACGAGGGAAGCAAGAAACTGATCACCACTATGCTATGCAAGGCAATGTTTGAAAACAAAATATTTATTTTAATATATAAATATGGCACACAACATGTTAAATACTGCAAAATAATAAGAACACAAGAAAAAAATAGTATATTTCAAACAATGTAGTATTGCACAGCCTATTTTTGATCATCCCCTTTTTACTCATACGACCTTATTTATCACTTAAATAAAATAAAAATGCTGTTGTAAATAAATGTAATAAACTTCGTAATTATCGAAAAAGATACAGGATGTTCGATTTAAAGAAATCTTAAGTCGTTGCTTGTTTGTGTTCTAACTGACAGTATTCTTTTGCAGGCAGTTGGAAAGAGCACAAAAACTATTTAAAATTAGTTTTTCAATGTTTCAAATGTCTTAATAGTGAAGAAATTAATAAGTGTAGAATGGTAGCCCATTCACACTGTATACACACATATATTTGTGATGTTGGGTATACCGGGTGACAATGAGACCAAAGCCATGCCTCTATCTCCGTTACTTATAAATGAATTTGGATGAAATTTAATACAAAGATACTAGACAGAATTCCGGATTGACATACAAGTATAATAAAAATGGCCGACTTCCGGTTTCACCGCAAATAATACTAAGTTTGATTTTTTAAATGGATGACCCTATATATTTTATGTTTTTCGTAATCTACGACTCCAACTACATACAACGGTGCTGCCGAATTTGCTTAGGTATTACACAGAAACATATTAATTAATTATTCTTCAGTTTTATATAAAGATAAGATAGTGCATGATTCATATCGTTAAATTGGTAATTAAATTATCTGTTTAATGGCAAGATGGCAAGAGGTCTATTTAAGAAAAACTGAATTTTTCTTAAAAAACGTGTTTAGCCAATTTTGTTCTTTTATTAAAGGTTTGCTATTAACTTCATTGATAAAATAGCTATTATTATTAGTTGCTAGTCAATTAGAACATATTTTTACAAGTCAAAGCCTTTTATCGTGAAAAATAAAAGTTGAAAAAATATCTTTCGGTTTGAAAAAATGAAAATTTAGCGAGACTTGTTGATGTAATTTGACTTGTAGATTAATATACAGAGTTATACATATAAAAAATCAAAGTTTCTATCATTTCCGGTGAAACCGAAAGTCGGCCATTTTGACTATATCTATCGTTCAATCAGAAATTATCTCTATTATATTCGTATACAATATTATCTAAATCGAGTTATAAATAAAGAATATATAAGAATGGCTCTGCTCTCATTGTCACCCGGTATAGGATGCAAGAAGATTTTGACATTACAGAAGAGTGTATCTTCTAATTCAAAAAATACGATAGCTTTAGCAATTTCACTACCATGTATGCAAATTTATTATTATGCATTTTCAAATATTCATATTCATGTTGGCCTCGAACTATTTTTATTGTACCTGTACTACAACAGTAAACAGTCAAATATTGTGCAGCATATTGCATAATTCAGTGTTTCACAGTGTAGTGCAGTGACATGTACAAGTATGTACTCTGTAGAATGTAGGATGTTATGTACAGCGATGAATTATGTATTAATTTAAATGCTTAATGACAAGGGTGAATTAATAACGATACAGGCATTGATTCACGTACTGGCCTAGTCCTCGAGGGATAACTCGAACCTTCATCCGCGGACGTGTACGCAGATTATTACTATTGTGTTACGAAAATTGGCTGAACTGGGTCAACACGACCCTTGTGAACTATTTTAGCAAAAAATAATAAACTATAGAACTGCAAAGTCGAATGTTAATCTTGGCTATATTACCAGTTGGCCAGAGTTTGTATTAAAGTAGTTGCCGTCAAATTTCTTAGAATGCTTCAAGCTTTCTGGGATTTTTCCTGATTTTTTTTCGCTAAGTGTAGTACTACGATTTAATAAACGTGACATTTAGATCGATGGAAAATGTTCCATAGTTACTGCTATGTATTTATTTTAAGTTTTTCATATACGTATTTTAAGTTAATATTTAATTGTGATACTTCGTCAGACTAGAAGAAATTATAAATATAATGTTAATAATCTAAACTTTTTATAAAAACCAATATTCAGATAAATTACATAATTAGTAATGCAAGGGATACTAGGCTATTTTTACAAAACGACTTTATTTATTTGCAACCTTTCCATATTTTCCTTGACATTTAATACACCATTGCAATCTTCGATATCAATTTTCAAACCACCCCATCCACGTTATCTCTGAGACCTAAACACAGCCTTTATCAGTCATCACATGCCTTCCGCAGCTTCTCATCAGTTGAAAATCGGCTTCCCTTAAGGTAAATCGAGAACAAGGTGACACCTCATTGCGTAAGATCAGGGCTATATGCTCCTGCACATTGGCTCAATGTGCAGGAGCGTTATCGTTATGCAGAAATCATATCTGGGGCAGTGACTGTAGACCAAGACTTTTAATCTAGTATACAACACGTGGTAGACATCACATGCACATCAATATCAGTTAGTAGTGATCGCCCTATGGGTCTCCAAAATTCTCCTAGTTGTGAAGTACAAGGCTTTTTCACTGACCCTGATATGTTGAATTCGATTAAAGTGGTTTCATCTTTGAAGAGCCAAGCCATGTTCTGTGATTTCGTAGGTATATCGTAATAATAAAGCAACGTTTTGTCGCCTAGTCCGATACTATTGAACTTACGACGAATAAACAACACGGTACCCCATTTGCGCTACAACTAATGAATGGGGAGTCCATAGAAAACAAGTCTTTCTAACATTAAAAATATCATGAAGAATTGCTTACACTGTAGCTAGAGATTGCCAAGGTTTCCTCTATCTGTCGGTGTATCAACTCTTGCTCTAATATTTTCTTCACGGCTGTAATGTTTTTGTCAGTGACAGAGAAAGAACGCTGTTTTGGACGCAGTTTGCGTCCAGGAACTCTAGATAGTGTGATGAAGACAATCAGACCTACGCCAGCCCTTGAACATGGTTGTAGCGTAAAACTCGACGGTACCCACTCTTCGGCAACTACAACATAATTTTTATGTTAGCCGGTAGACTCTTCGATTACAAGAAGTAGTAAATATGTACAATTTTGTTAACATCTTCTTTACAGTAGCAGATTTTAAAAAATAATCACTTCATCAATGTCAGCTCAAGCAGGAGTTGGTCTTTTGTTGCATCAGGATTTGAAGAACAGATAAACAATACCAGCGACAAATTATTACACATGACGCTAAAATTTGTCAATGACATAATACACATCATCAGCGTTTACGCATGACGTCCATAAACCTAGAGAGGACAAAGAAATGCCTTATCACTTATCACGACTTACAGAAATTAGTAGATGGAGTACCGAACCAAGACAAAACCTTTGTAATGGGTGATATAAACGCAAGAATCGCTAACGAAGTAGTTAACGATGTAAAGCGAAAATTCAATAAAAACATAATAAACGAAAACAGGGAAATGTTAATAGATATATACACACAAAACCAACAGCGCATTAACAACACTTACTACCCACATAAGCTCCAAATGTACACCTGGTGAAATTCCAGAGGACACCAGTTTGTGACCGATTACATCATCACGAACAGAAATGTACATCCCGCACAAATGTTGGACGTTACAACACCAACATCAGCTAATATAGGAATTGACCATAACCTCAAGCTGTTCAAGTTTCGCTACAACTTAAATCGAGATAAAAAGAAATCACAATATATAACTATAAAACACCCAAAACAGCAGAGACTGAAAGATAAAATATCCATGAACCCAATCAGAGAAAAGTATAACTTCAGAGAATCATAATAGAAACTACACGACAATATCATACATACCTCCGAGGTAACACTTGGAATGGCTGTAAAAGACACTAACAGAAGGTAACATTCGGTGTGCAGCTGTAAGAGCTAAACTCAGTGGATGTTTTGAAAGCAATTGCGATGCAGAATAAAGCAAAAAAAAATTGCTTTCGCCGTTTTAGCCCAATAGTCAAGCTTTTGATAAACACTTTCAAACGAACTGCATTACCTCCAAAAAGTAATCCATACCGCCACAGCATGGAAGCACCCAACTAATAAAAGTACAAAGGAATAATAACGCGTCCTGCAAAGTCGACAGGTTTCAGGAGAAAGTGAAAATATAAAAAGTCGACATAGCGAAAACGCGCTCAATCATGTTTTAACAATAGAGAAGAGTCCGAGCTCCAGCTTCCGTTTTGTCCCAACGCACGGGCTATTGACACAACCAAACCAATAAACCCAATCTCCGAGCCTGGGCATTCTACTCGACGGACAATGGGCCATTGTAAGCCCAAAATGGCGCGAGGCATCTAAGGATCATGAAGACCTTTCAAATAAAAGACGATAGTCCAGACTCAAAAATATTCCTGCAGGGAAAAGGCGAGTGAAGGAAGACCATGCCATTGTACTCCGAGACCCTTGTATCCAGCACAGTTGACAATCGGCATTATTCTCCGCGAGCTTCCTCCAAGTAGGCGTTCTTTTAGGAACTAATGCTTCTTGGGTAAGGAGCAGAATTTCAAACCAGACAGCCTGGCGTCTCAATATTGCCCCTCCAGATATTCCAGCTTGGCTGATTTTAAGCAATGCGGGGAGTTTTGGTCAGCTTCCAAATACTACTTACGAGTCTGATTCTGGCGTTTGTGTATATAATTCTCTATATTCATCTACTCTACATATGAAGGTATTTGTGTTACATGGATGTACAGATGTATTAGCACTATTTTGTGTTCTGAAATAAATAAAATGGATGTTATTGTTGTCTACATCGGTTATGCTTTATTAAACTACAAGCAACTCCTGACTGATCCACGTAACTTTCAAAACCGTATCCAAATTACTAACAAAAATTACCGCTGAAATTGGGGTTAGTGAGGAACAACAAGGTTTCCGACAACATCGATCGACAGTCGATGCAATATTTCTTTTACGGTAGATCATTGAAAGAGCCATTAAATTTGATAAACCAGCGATCCTATGTTTTATCGACCTAACAGAAGCGTTTGATAGGGTAAAGTTAATTGATGCGTTACAAGCCGTAGAAGAAAAAGAAATAAGTCAAAAATATTGCAGATCCTTAAATCACTAAACACAAATAATAAAACTAGTATAAACAATAAACTAACAGAAGACATCCCCGTTTCAGTTAGATTTACACAAGGAGACAGCTTATACCATTATGACATAATATATAATAGCTATTATATATATATCAAGGGAGCAAAGTGTACAATTTTCTCCCTCGGGCAAAGTTTGTGGCCCGACGCAAAGCGGAGGGCCGTAATTGCACGAGGGAGGAAATTCACTTTGCTCCCATGATATATAATATATATATGATTTTTTCGCGTCGCTATTTTTTTAATTAAAGAATATCAAAATACTTGTGGCATTTTGGGTATATTGCTAATCAGGTCATCTATGTGATGCGATCAACAAACAACGATTTGTTGTGAGTGAAAATAGAGTGCTAGTGAAAACAAACAAACCGACGAAACATATTTTGCAGTAAATGTCAAACTATTATAAAAATGTGTAGCAGCGGTGACGCCGATTCAGATTTGCCCCCTGATATTGCAGAAGAGGCAAATGCTGCAACATTGGATTGGTTACCGGAAAAGCCAAAGGAAAAGTAGCGGTGCAGGAAAATATTGACATCAAAAACCCAAAATGGATTGCATTACTGAAGCGTCTGGCTGCAGGTTACAGGCCAAAGAAACCCAAAACTTTCACGCGAGGAGATCTCAACTAATTTTAATTGGAAGCTCCAGATGAGTACCTACTGATGAAGGTATTAAATACAAAATTGTTATAAACAAGAGTGCCCTTTTTTAAAATAATTTTTATTCGTTACAGCTTGTCCTGGTCATAGGTATCTCAGGTGCCCGTCGGTGTGACGAACTCACCAAATTGAATATGAGCGATATTGGAGCAAAAGACGGAATTTTAATTATTCAAATCCCAGATTCGAAAACAACAAATGCGAGCGCCTTTACTGCTACACCTTTAGGGAATGCTTGAGCAAACATTTTAAGCATCAAACGTCACGGGGGATGGAAGTCTACGTCTGTCGCTGAAATGTATGTGGCTTGAGTCAATTGCAAGTAAAGTGCAAGCCTCGAATCAATTATAGGAGAAACATTCTCAGAATACTGTGAAATAAACTTTTTTCAAATGCAATTTGACATTTTTGAAATTTACTGTCAATTTTAATTTATTAAATTTAATCATTAACAGCTACAGTTTCTATGGAAATTACTTTATGGGAATTTTTGTTTACTTTACCTCCCGTGTGAGGTAAAGGCATCCTTTTCTCCCTCAAATTAGGGAGAAAAAGATAATTTTCTATAGAGCGAGGCGAAAAAGTCATTTATAGTGTAAAAACGGTGAATAAATGATGTAATATTGGGAATAGTAAAATAAAAATCGTGTGGTATGCCGATTATGCGGTGCTCTTAGCAGAAGATGAAATGATTTACAACGACTACTGTTTAGGTTTTACTGTATGTTTCTGTTACAGTAAAAGATGTGTCAGTTTTAAATCACTTTGACACGGGTAGTAACCACAGAATAATAAGAGCTAGAATAAAAATAAACACTAATGCAGAAGCATAGAAATTATTTAAACAAAAACATTTTGCCACAATAAAAACAACAAAAGAAAATCTACAAGTCCACCAAACTGAACTAAATAACGAACTATCAAATGAAGAAATACTAGAAAACATGAATATACACACTCTAGGAACCAAAATAAAATCAGCCACCAAGAAGATACACCTGAACAAAACAAAAGAATACAAAAATAAGAACGGAAACAAGAGACCAAATGGATAAAAGAAACATGAAGGGAATATCAGAATACAAGGAATTGGACAAAACCATTAAGAAGAAAATAAGAGATGATATCAGACACTATAACACAGAACTGCTAATGAGGAGCATTAAGGAAAACAAAAACATGACAATCCTAAAGAAAATAAATACCAAAGGGCGACTCAGAATACACCAGATAATAGATGAAAATGGAGACATTAAAGAAAATAAAGAAAACCTAATAAGAATCACAGAAAGCTTCTACAACACACTATACTCAGAAAAATATCGAAAACCACATAAGACAACTGAAAAAACAATTATAAATGTTGGCACCGAAAAACTACCTGAAATTACATCAGCAGAAATAGAAGCACCCCGAAACCAAATTAATAATAATAGAACACCTTGAGAAGACTGTCTTACAACAGAAATGATAAAATTTGGAAGGAAGGCGACTATCGAATGTTTGAAAATACTGCTCAACAAATGCTTGACAGAAACATGACAGAACGCCCAGGTTGTAATAATACATAAAAAGGTGACAAACTAAAAATAGACAATTATCGACTCGTCAGTCTACTCCCTTATTCGTACAAGTTGTTGACAAAGATTATAACGAATAGACTAGCAAATAAATTCGATGCTTACCACCCTCTTGAGCAGGCCGGATTCCGGAAAGGCTTCAACTCTATCGAACATATTCAATTCGTCCGTTCGCTTATAGAAAAATGTATTGAATATAACGAACCACTCCACCTTGCATTCGTTGACTACAACAAAGCCTTTGACACAGTGGATGTATGGTCTATTTTTGAAGCTCTAAGCAATACAAAAGTCGACTCAAGATATAAAAACTAAAATATATATATATGAAAATGCAACAATTGAAGTAAACATCGCTGAAGATATCAAAACAAATAAAATCTCAATAAAAAGATGAGTCAGACAGGGTGACACCGTCTCCCCAAAACTGTTTACTCGTGCACTGAAGGAAGACGCTTGATTGGGATCAAAAAGGTATTGAAGTAGACGGCAGATATTTAGACCACCTTCGCTTCTCGGACGACATTGTGGGCAATAGCAAGACATCGAGGAGTTGCAAGACATGATGAATGAACCAAAGTCAAAATCCGAAAAACCGGGCTTATCATTAACTTAACCAAAACTAAAATTGTGACAACAGGAAATACAAAAATATGCCTGGTCGACCACGTCATAGACAATTTCGAAGAATCCACCTAATTAGGACACAACATTAAACTAGGCAAAGAGAACCAAACTGCCTAAATAAAAAGACAAATTCTAATGACGTGGATAGCCACAGGCAAATTATGGTACATTCTTAGAAATAAGAGTCCCCCAATAAACCTTAAAAGCAAAATATTCAACACCTACATACTTCCCGTAATGACCTACGCAATGGAAATTGCCACACTCACCAATAAATCAACCAACAGATTTAGAACAACACAAAGGGCCATTGAGCGAATAATGTTTGGGATAAGTCTCAGAGGTCACGTCACGAATAAGGAAATCAGGCACAGAGCTAAAGTAGACGATGCCATAAAACACATTGCCCAACAGAAATGGAACTGGGTGGGGCATGTTGCCCGCCAAGATGAAACCAGATGGACAAAACGGATTACACAGTGGAGGCCAAGACTACACAAGAGAAGTGTTGGCAGGCCACAACGACGTTGGCGTTGGTACAGAACAAAGAGAGAAAAATAGGGGAGGCCTTTGTTCAGGAGTGGATGAAGAGGGGCTGCTAGAAGAAGAAAAATACTGAATAGGTTTAAAGCAACAGCTAAAAAATTCCATATGAGAATATCAACAGAAAAGCCAAAATCATTAGCCATTTCCAAAGAACCACTACGAAGTAAAATAGCTGTCAATAATACGCAATTGAAGACGTTATGACTTTTAATTACTTAGGTGTAAACTTCTAGCACTACAAGAACAATCCCCAAAGCGATGACGCGAAAGCATCTCAAGATTATGGGGTAGAATGGGAAGTAGCAGTACTAAGTCTAAATTATGAAGTGGAAGAAGAGGATGATCGCACCTCAGGCGTAACTACCGTTTTTGGCTGTTTTGATGATAGAACTTTCACACCGAGGGCGAAAATTGTATATTTACGCCCTTGATATAAAATAACTATTGCAAACCTAATGTATTACTTGTTAATAATGGTAGGTTGCAAATCTGTGCCTAAACACAGCATTTTAGACTTATGAGTTTTTACGATGAACTTGTAGGGTCTAGGTAAATTTATCGTAAACAATTAATTATCGAAACACAATGCATCGAATCAACAATTCGTCGACAGGAAAATTCATCGAAATTTCGCGTTATAGGAATTTCAACAACTTTTTTTATAGGTAATAACATATTGTTTAATTCATTTCGAGTATAATTATACCCCACCAATCTTAGGAATTGCGGCATGTCGATGGCGTGTTTAAGCCATTTTACACCAGGAGTGTTATATGTTTACTTTTACATAAGTATTTCTATTTTTTGAGGTTATGTCAAATTTCATTGATCTGCGTACTTATTTTTACCAGAATAATGAGCAGGAATACGCGTGGTAAATGATGAGCACGACAGAAGCGAAATAGTGATCGAGCTTGAAATATATGATTTTTTCCACATTACTTTACTCATTAATATACATATATGACATTATCTAAAATATTTGATGCGATAATAAAATCATTGCAGAATCTATGACAGAAAATCATATTTTTATTCGTAGTGTATAGAAAACCGTGTTCGATATAATTAAGCTCAAAACGAATTTTAAAAAATCTGTAAAACGCTTTACCCAGAACTCTCTCGTCAACATTGTGACACTAAATAATTTTAAAAATCAAATTAAGTTAGGAGTACAAATATCTTCACGTTTCTAATAAATTAAATACGTTTTAAAATTAAAAAAAGTACCTCGCTGGGATTTGAACCCTCCGCATCTGCAGCTCTGCAGAATTCTCGATCCTAATGCAATCTCCGCAGAGGATATAAGTACGGCGAAACTCCATCTGCGCTACCGCGTCCCTTCGGGAAAAGACCGGCGCGCGCGTGTCTTAAGTAGCACGGTGTAATGGTTGAAACATGTTTACTCCTTTGTGACATTATCCTTTATCGGTTGAATCTTATTTTCGGCAAATGTAAAGCCTGACCTATGTGAAAGTTATTACTTCCTTTTATTTCAAAATTAACACAAAAATTTAAAAAAAAAAATTTTTTAAAGTGCTCACCCTGTATATATTTGTATGAAATTGTACCGGTTTCATACGAGGTAGATATACAATATGTATGCAAAATATCGTCTTCCTCCGACAAATAAGTTTTTGAGCTATACTGCCAACAGACAGAGAGACAGACAGACGGACAGACGGACAGGCAGACAGACAGACAGACAGACTGACGGAATTTAGAAAACCTCTTTTTCGTCATCTAGGGACCCTGAAACGTGAAGATCTTAAAAAATCTCGTTACAATACTTCCTTCGTCTTTCAGACGAGGGAAGTAAAAAACAACTAAATATATTATCCTCAAAAAACCTAATGAAATACAATGCGAAATTACTACAAATTTTCCTTTCAATGAATTGTTGATTCGATGAACTGAGTTTCGATAAATTGCATTTCGAGCGGATGGCGCAGCGAGCAAATGCTCGCCTCTTAGGCGGCCGGCCCGGGTTCGATTCCCGGTAGATACTATAGATGGATTTTAAAAATCGTATGCTCCCCGGCTACCACGCTAACATCTGTGGTAGTCGTTAACCCCTAATAAGGGAACTCTTTCTCAATTTCGACGGGCAAGGCTAGCCACCTACCCGGCCTAAGGGCAAAGAGGGCTCATAGAACCACTTTGTGGATATAACAGGCCACTGGCCTACAATAAGAGGAAGAAGAAGAAGCATTTCGATTAATTGTCCTTTCGATGAATTGATGTTTCGATTAACTGCGTTTCGATTAATTGTATTCGATGAATTGTGTTTCGATGAATTGTTTTCGATGAAGTTTCCGTTAACGGAACTTGTATACAACTTTTTTCTCAAATAAATGAGTGCTATTAATCTAAAATAATTAATACGCCTGTTCAACTTAATTTGCCCTATTGGTTTTAAACTAAACCAAAACTCAAAGACAATAGCCAAACATGTATCGCCACTTTATATTCTTCTATCGTAGTAGATTTATGTAATGGTCGTTATCTGGAGCTATTTTTTAGTGGTGAATGGTAGTAATATATTTTGTAATCACTGGAAGTGCCGATCGATTTACATTCGAAATTAAATAGCTTTCAATAAACACAAAAGCAGAAGACTCGTAAGGCAGGTGCGGCGATTGCTTACAGTAGAGGTCACAGGGACTTTTGGGAGTCTGTGGCCGATCGTTCAAGTCCGGACTTGACCTCTTGCTATAGGTTATTTTAAGATAGTGGTAGTAGCAGTATACACAATGGGCTCGGAAAAGTGACCTAAGTTCTGTATGACGTACTGTAACGTTAGCCCCCGCGTAAAATTTACCTAATGCACAATTAGTGTGCTAGAAATTTGAATGGTGCTAGTTCATGTTACAATCTTTGCTGCATCTCCAAAATGTTCTGATTTCCGATATGGCGATTTCAACCGCTATGCGCAAACGTAGAGTAAGCCGGTACGCCACGCAGTTCTTCTGCAGCCCCTAGAACGGCACCGATAACGAGGGCACTGAAGAGTATAAAAGGAGATTCCACAGCCATTTCAAATCACTTGAGTCTTCGGACTTTAGTCCCTGGACTTCCCCTCTCCTAATACCTTCTCGACCTAGTTCACATGTAATGGATGCCCAAATCGGTAAACTTATACCTGAAAGCCCTTCTGTAACGGAGTTTTCGAATTGCTGTGGCTTATTCCTAATTTTACTTTATTTAATTTTATTTTATTTTATTCCGCACTCCGCCAACAGCCGTTAGGCCAATTATAGGCGTCACTGTAAATTTTATGGGGACTTCCAACCCCACTAACGACTGTCATGATGTTATTATGACAACCGGAACCAACTTTTTTCCGTGGCAGCCGTACCACGAGGTGCCGAGAGAAGCAGCCGTGGAACTCCCATCAAAGTTCTGACCAGAGAGAGCGTTGCTTAACTCTGCTGATCGAACGTGGACGCTTGTTCAAGCTACACCACCCGGGACCGTCACGACCGGGTTCGCATGTAACGGAGACCCGAATCGGTGAACGCTTTCCTTAAAGCTCGTAAAAGAAGAGTACCCCCTAGTTTCATTTAAACTAAATATTTCTACATAGCTAGCATACCTGCATTCCAAGAGTTGTTAATTCAACGACATTATCCTAATACTCCTTCGAAGGCAAATTGCTTTCGCCGGCTGTGACACGGAACCGCTCGCAATCTTCCAGCGCCCGCCAGTTAACGCAGCGACGAAAAGGCGGACTTTGCTTCAAGGAAACAGGCCCGGTTTAAGTTATTCGTAGAATCCCAAATGTGCATACCAGGGAACCACAACGACCTGCACGGGTTAATGCACTGCCAGTGAAAGCCACCAGCTCTGTATTCATTGTATTCAACGATATTTTCCGCAAAACATAAACAACCGCCATTTCCCGACACGGATATAATCTGTCTCAAAAAACCGGTCCTTTGGAGCTGCTGTGCGCTGGATATACAAGCCAGCACACTTACATGGACTCGTACTCGACGCAGTAACCAACATAACATATGTGTTATTATGGTTGCAGGCCGACCAGGGACCTGAAACACGAGAGACCAGAAGAAACTGTATTTATATATTAATGTACATAACATTTTCTTAAATTAGGACATTATTTGTATATATTAAAATGGCATTAAGCCCACAACTTGGCTCTGTTTGCAGTTCAAAATATTTAACCAAGTCAATAAAGCACCCAGTTAGGATATTTTATATAATTGCAATTTTAAACAGTAATAAAAGTATTAAATGCATTGCATTAGTAATGAGATGCGAGAAACAGTAATTAGTCGGATAAAGGCACGCAAAAGCAAAGCATATTTCAGAGGGTTTGAATTTGGCTTTTGAATGAAGTAATATAATTAAAATTGTAGGTTTGTGCACATTTAAAGCCAGACAAAACGAAAGTAATTGACACAAAGGGTTGTTATGTGGATATAAATGAGCGTAGTTATCAATAAAAGCAAAGGACAGTGAAAATTGTGAGCAATCTGACGGGTAGATGAACATAAGGATAATATAGAAAATTGCAAAGAGCAATCCTGAATGTAGGCAACAGAAGAGAAGCAAGCAACGTGAAAATGGTGGACTCGGATACCAATGTATTAAAAACAAAGTGCAAAAGAGAAGAGCAGTGAAATTAGAAAAACGTTTATGAGTGCAACGCTAAAGAACAATACTAGTTATAAGCAAAAGACAATATTTTAGATTTAAGAAAATGTTAGATGTTTAATTTGTGTAATCAAACTTTATTCTATTTGTGGTTAATATTATCAAAACTAATTTCCAATTAATAGAAAAACACCGTATTATAGCAACCTGATGCTTTTTTGTTATTAACGGGGAGAACAATTGAAAATAGAAATTAATGTAGTTTGTCAAATGTGTGCTCCATATTTAACTAATATTTTATGATAATAAACGTGTTTTACCAATTATAAAAAGTGGTCCAATTTATTGCCCAACTGTCAGTGTACCTGTAGGAACGTTTGTGGTGATTTCCACGACATAAAAGTTAAATTTTCCAATCTCATCATCGAGTGAACATCGGCAGCCGAGCAACTGGACTTTCCGATCTTAGACTACGACCAAAATTAGAAGCGAAACCCAGAGGTCAGCGATCAAGGACGTCAACGGGGTCTGCAAGAACGTCGCTTTCAACATCTGCATCTAGGTGAGCGACTCCAGCGGTTGAAAACCGAGAGCGTCATCTGCGACCAGCATCGAGGCTAATTTTAAAAAAGGTAGGAGTGCCTGCAATTAGAGTGTCAGCGTTCGGAAAAAGTACTTAATTACGAGATTGAACCTTGGCCAAGTGGCCTAGCACTTTTCCAAAACTCCAATTACTTCGTGGTTTTCAAAAATCGAACGGCGTCATCCGGTTTTGCAAAATTGGCAAAGTTCCAAGCATCATAAACAAATGAACATTGGCGTGAGTTTTGCGTCATTCTGAGAATAACGAAGGCGAGGGTCTACGTCATCCTAATAACGAAGGCAATTTTTTTCTATTTTTGCCAAGCGGGAATATTCGAATTATTTACCTGACGCTTTCTGACATTATTTCACTATTTTAAGCGTTCAAATACACGCTGTACGCACAAACCATTTTGTGTTTATCTGTCAATTTACGAGGTCGTGAATTATCTACTAAGAACGAGCAAATGAGCTACGTTGAGACAAATAACCTAAAATTTGAGAATATAGTGAATTTCAGAGCTCAACCTGAGATAAGCAATTTTTGTGTTCGCCGAGAGCTAGCTTAATAAAGATTGCAGTTGGATAAAACAGAAAGAGGGGCATTTAACCATTTATTTTGAACAGTAATCAATTCATTTCATTTTAACCAGCCTTAAATTAATGACAGGCAAAAAGTGAGCACAGTATAAAAATATAATCTGAGAATTGTGTGTATTGGATTTGCCATAAATTTTAACTTATATTAATTTCGTACCCAAAATAAGTAAACTAATTATAACATTGCATCTCAATATAGCTAAATATGTTATACAGTTTATTCCTACATTGTGTTTTTCTTGTAATTATACATTTGAGTACAACGAACCCATGGTGGAAATCTGAGCATACCCGAGAAAAAATTTTGAAAATAAAGTGATCAAAGTACGGAGAATTACAGTACAATCCAAACACAAAAGCAAACCTGTCGATAACTTTATCTAGGACTTGTGTACAGTGTGATTAAGGAATTCAGAAGCACCATTCACTATAAAGAAAACTTAGCAGGTTCTGAAAATAGTCGATTCATTATGTCTTATTATCACCTATACAACAAAAAAACATACATTAAAAAAGATATTTATGGTGTACTAGCGATATACGTTTGAAATTTCAAAATTGAAGTTAATTTGGTTCTATTCTTTAATAAGTTTATTATTATTAGAATTATTAAGTCTTTATTTAAAATTACATTTCACTTGAATTTTATTTTAAAAGACCCGACATACATTTCGCAATCTACATATTCTACGCAATAATGCTTTTTAGCAAATGACAATAATACATGCGTTGCATATTTTTGACAACGTTTTTTCAGGTTTTGTGGTTTGATAAGGCGTCCTATAAATACACCTTTAGCTGTGTTTATGACAACCTGGAGCATCGTTATGCGTCTATCATTTACAGCCATAAATTCTAACATTTCCTATTTTCATTTGTCTTTGGTTATCATGCTCTGCCAACAAACTGCCAGCACCTTATCACAGACTACAATGGGGCTAAAACTGAACTCGGAGGCACAAATTCCCCGTTAGATACGAATTACCTGCGCAGTTATGGAATAACAGCACAGCACCAAATATGGATTTACTAAATGTGTAATCCTTTGATGTTGTGGCAACAATCGCACAGGCAATATGTTGTTCTGCTTCGACAACTGTATCATATAATTAGAGTAAGCGCTTCTACACAAATGCGCGTTCAATTTGATTCCAACAATTTCGGCGCGACAAAAATATCTTTATAGGTCACCATTGTGATACCTACGTAGGTGTCCCCCTGGCCGGTATTTTCAGGAGCGATTAAGCGTACAATAAAGAACCGAATTCGTTTTCGGCGCGTTAAAAATACCAAGCCCCATTTGACATGTTTACGGCATGCTGGCAGCGGAGCAACAATTGCGGAGTTTTTCCAAGATACAAAAATGCCGTATTGTTTGAGATCACTTACATACTAGAAATAGACAGATAATGGCGCCTTTGGATGGGCTCTATAGCCATTAATAGGCGTCCAGAACAGTTAAGATTATATCTGATACATTAATAAGAGAAAAAAGGAACTTAATAGCGATATAAAAGCCAAATAGTGATTTTATAGAGCAGATAACAAGATAGCTACTTCGTTTTAAAGTTGGGACACGTTATTAACCACTAACAGCTTTTCTATATTTACTATATATGTTCTTTCAACAGCTACTTATAGTTTATTTCGAAACGGCTTTAACTGAATTAGAAGAACGTTTAAAAATATATAGCCATGTCTTCTACTGAACGATATAACTACTACATACGAGAGTAAGGTAAATAGTTCTCGGCCTTGACATAAGATGACGTTCCAATTTGTAAAAATGTATTTTTCGTGCCTGCGTGCAAGTGTTATTAGTTCGTATGACAAGTTTCAACTTGTTCTCTTAAGTAGTTTGTTTACACGAATTTTTGCCGTACACGTCTTGCGTGTTTTTCGTTAAAATGGATAAATTTGAATATCGTGCGATCTTAAAATTCTTCGTTTTGGATGGATTAACCCCTAAGGAAATTCATCCGAAGTTGACAAAAGTTTACGGGAACTCTGCTCCTTCCATGTCAACCGTTAAAAAGTGGGCAGATGAATTTAAACATGGTTGCACGTCCCTCCAAGATGATCCACGTGAAGGACGGCCAAAAACCGCAACCACACCGGAAACCATCGAAAAAGTGCATAATATCGTGTTGGACGATAGGCGAGTGAAGGTCAGTGAGA
Source organism: Agriotes lineatus (assembly GCA_940337035.1). Lineage (NCBI taxonomy): Eukaryota > Metazoa > Arthropoda > Insecta > Coleoptera > Elateridae > Agriotes > Agriotes lineatus. Next base: position 31,337 of record CALNHX010009129.1, on the reverse strand, counting down.
TAGCTGAGGCTGTGGGGATATCGGAAAAAAGGGTGCGAAACATCTTGCACAAAGAATCAGGGATAAGAAAGCTCTGCGTACCGCATTTGCTGAATGCCGATCAAAAGCAAATGCGCAAACTAGTGTCGCAGCAATGTTTGGACCGATTCAATAGGCATCCGACCAATTTTGTGCGGCGATTTGTCACCATGGATGAGACTCGGGTTCACCACTACACCCCAGAAACGAAGCAGCAGTCGAAGCAGTGGGTGAAACCTGTACTTAAGCACAAAAATTATCTACAGATAGATTAGATATATTTTAAGGATTGCATAAAATCTTTCACAATTTGTTGTGAAAAAATCCGGAATTATACACAACGTTGTAAGCGTCCATAAACGCATGATGGAACAATTAACATGTTCTTTACATTTTTTGAGATTATTTCTCTTATAAACGCTGTTTAAAAGTTTTGTAGTTTGATTAGTAATAAGCCACAGTTCCTTTCAGAACTAATGCACAATGTCTCTTAAATTTACGTATTAATATGTTAGACATTTTATTCCCAGTCTCGGCCTTGCTGAATTTGTTAAACTAGTTCCAGGGGAAAAAGAAAATGACGAACGTTTACTTCCTTTATTTTTAAGTGCTGGAGGCAAGGCACGTTAATTATTTATGATCTTATTGTACTATTGTTTGTTTATTACAGCGGGCAGCCGAGGCTTTCGAAATTAGTATTTCTACTGTTCAAAGGAGCAATACTCGTACTAGAAACCAATCACTTTTATCTAGTCCTGGTAAGAAACTACCCAGTAAGAGATCGGAAGCCACCGACCTACCAGATTGTTTTAAATTGAACGTTAGAGAAACTATACACGATAGCTGCCAAAATGGGTCTGAAGGTTTGAAGAGTGATTCTATCCTCCAAAACAAGTAAAAAAATTTACAGTACCTCCCACTCAAGAAAAGCACCCTTCCGTGCTTTCCAAGAATACTTCGACACTCAACATCACTCCGTTTCGCTAATACAATGAAATGTTATGAACCAGTTATTTATCAAAAAAAACTCTAAAAAAATTTTTTGTCGACGACCATACCTCAAAAGTTGATGTTGTCTTCATTTTCGGAGGGCCTATCGTATGAAAACGATCCAAGACTTCAGGAAAGTTCCTGGCGACCGTAATCGTGTACACATACGAACATACATACCCCGCACAGCACGTTTATGCACCCCCCAATACGGTGGAAGGATCTAGTGGGCTGGGATCTTCACCAAAAGATTCGCACAGCCGAGACGGAGATTTGATATAGTGGGTTCATTAGTCGGTTGGCACGAATTTTAGAGATATTTGACTCAGAGTGGTTTTCGATAAGAGGGGATTTCAATACTTCGTACACTTCGTGTGTTTATAATACTAATACAGCTTACTTTATAAAAAACGTTCAAAGTGTTGTCTATTGGATGCCAAGCCAGCAAGCAAGCAGTTTGAACTCTTCCTCGCAATTTTTTAACATTATTTACAGGGAGACGTAAAGTAATTATTTCAGATATCTTCATAAAAATAATCCAAGAGGTTGACATCAGAAGAGCGGGCAGGCCATGATACCGGTCCATTTCGACCTATCCATCTTTCAGGGAATTGTTCGCTAAGGTACTGGCAAGCTGCAGAGCTGAAATGCGGGGGAACGTCATCCTGCATAAACTACATGTGCATTCTTGTATCTAAAGAAACATTTTCTAGCAATTCTGGACGAGTTCTTCAAAAAATCTCGATATCAAGGTCCGTCAGTCTAGTAGGCAAAAAGAAGGGATATATGACTGATGATGTCCACCGAAACATTTCTGGATATCCTATGCTGATGTTTGCATTCTATTATTGTGGAATGAGGATTCTCTTCTGCTCAAACATTATTATCATTATGTAAATTAAATACTCCATCTTTGGTGAATCCTTCTTCGCCTGTGAATAGCACGTGAGAGAAAAATTGTGAATTCTCAGCATACATTCTCAAAAACCTCTTGGTTGGTAATCTTGCGGTTGCAAATCTTGTACGCGTTGTATGTGATAAGGATACAGCAATTGATCATGTAATGCGTCCCACACTGTGCATTTACTGATTCCGTGTAGCAATCGTATCAAGACTTCTAGTGACAATATGCAACATTCTCTCCTCTAACTGCGCAATACGAATTTAGTCACATCTACCATAATCAACAGTATTTTTTGCAAATGTCTCGTGATTTCTCAGGCGCTCATTGAAAGGACTGAACGTTTTATCACAAGGAATTCGACGATCCGGAAAAGTGTTGTGGTAGATACAATGTGCCCTACGTGCACTACCATAGGCACGACCGTAACTGTAACCGTAATCTTCAGCTATTTTGACATGAACAAGCCTAATTTAATGCGATACTTACATTTGACACGTACATACTAAACTTAAGTGAATTGTAATAACTGAACCTTTCTTTACATAGATGTTGGTTTGCGGACATAGTATATTCAGCGCTTTTTACTTGTTTTGGAGGGTAGAATAACTCCTCAAGCTTTCAGACACATTTGACAGACACGCTGTGTAATAAACGTACATACCAGGTGATCGATTTCAAAACCGAACATAGCACGTCTATCGCAATTGATGTTTAAGGTTACTCTCAACTTTTGAAATAATGTACTTCAAAATCATTAGCCTAATAGGCAGAAGAAGTTTAAACACATTTCCACATTTCATTGAATTTGAATTTCTTAATCGTAGAGCGTTAGTCGAAAAGTCTCCAGTATGATTCTTCAGTTTATAATATATTATATAGTAATCTTCAATTCATTGTCACCATTACCAGCAGTTTTTTGGATGCTGGATCTATTCCAAAAGAAATCAGGGCAAGAATCCAACATACAAAGTATTAGAAAACGTGAAGGTTATGAAGGAAAGCGCTTTATTGTTGTTCATGCTGGGTGCACAATATTCATCTCTGTTAATTCCAACAAAATATTTGAAAATGATTATCTGTGAAACATTAATTCAAACATGTTTAAGAAAGGTCTTCGTAGCAACTTACTCACTAATTTAAAAGATCCGTCCCTCATAGCTATGGACAATCAATGACCCATATCAATCTACCTCGTTGAAAAGCAGGCTTCATCTCTATGGACAAAATGACAAAATATAGATTGGATAAATAACAATAACTTCATTTAGATTAGATTTACTGAAGTTAACAATGTAGCATAGAAAGGAAAACATCATGAAGTGATGATTGAATACCAAGTCATGGGCATGAAGTTTTGCAGTTACCACCATATGCGAGTTCAGTGCCATTGAATATATATGCAGTAAAATATTGTATTGGCCATATTGGTAGAGATCGGTATGGAGATGACAAACTTCTTGTAAAGTGGACTAAAGCATTACAGCCGTGTTCACCTGAAATTTGGAGCGAATTTATTGCAAGTATAGAATGAAAGATTAAAAATAGATACAGACGTGAGGAAATTTTACTGGTAGATGCAATTGTTGATGAGTTGCTTATAAATGTTTCGAAATACGATAGCAGTGATTCTAGTTCAGATAGCAGAACTGACTGATGAAATTGATCATTATTATTAAAGCATATACACGTTGACCACCCTGTACATATTGCTGTGATTTCTTTCACAGATCGCTTATAAATGTTTAATTTCATGGTTTTTATCAAATACAAAGCTCAATCACTTACCTGTAGCACAATATTAATAGTATGAATAAAGATTTACAATGTTAACCTAACTCTTTCTCTCGGGCAACTGTCAGTAAAATTACTTTTAAACCAACACTTAAATGTTGCAATTCAATGCAAATAAATTAAACACACAAATTAGAGGAAAAATATAATTCTAATTTCAGTTCAGATAAAATAACAAATATGGAAGTAATTTCGGCTTAATACAATCAAATCGTCTTTTCTGAGTTATAATTAAATTACTTGTTTAACCACTATTACAAAATATTGTTGTCATCATGCATACTTGTGGCTTACAAATAAACAAATAAATGAGTTGAAATAGACAATTGTTACTTTTTAATTATTGAACTAAAACCTACCAGGCCTTTATCATGCAATTATAGTCGTTTTGATTTCGAATTTCTACTTTATTGTTCTGTTCTGTACAGAATTCAATAATTATTCGCACTGACGTAAACTTTGGGGTGTTCTATCAGATGCTCGGGCGATAAATGCTGGCCTGCAATCCTTGATGCGGGTACAATTTTCTAGCTCCTGCTTTGTTTACAAAATCGCTGAATGCTGTTACTGCACTTATACGGAAGCTAAATTGAGTTGTATCACGTTGCTCGACCTTGATTTTTCTTTTTGCGGGCTTGTAAAAGTGATGATGTGGTGCTCAACTTGGGGACTCTCAGCTAACTTTTCACTTTTAAAATTATTAAATCGCATTAGTATTCACTTCACAGCTTGTGGCCTTAATGTTCGACGATTTGTATTAATTACTATTGCAATAGGCAAAGAGTTTTGCCAAAAATACCGGTTTACAAATATATTATTCTGTTGGAGTTGAAATTTTACCAACGCTCTTTTTCAACGGTTACTTTTAGAGAGAGAATTTGTTTGTATTTATAAATAAACAATTTACTGAAGAGTGTCATGGCAACCAACAAATTGTAAGCAATGTGTAATCTGTTTTGTCAACATTCCAATTGTGAGGTTAAACGTCAACTTTTCCACATTTTAGGTAAGAACTGCTATTTGCATTAATTGATATAATAATTCTTTAAATGAATATTTCAGAGTGCAGCTAATTCTGTCAAACTACAATCGGAAAATCGCAGAGCTGTTCGAGTTGCCTTTTCAACAAATTTAGTGGTGACTGCCTTGCAATTGATATTGCCTAATGCAAACTACAACACATCTAAATGGAGAGTGCTCACGTGCTGAACTACAACTTTAATTCTGCGATTTGATTAAGTTGTTAAATCTCCTTGTCATACTAATTTGCGTAAGTAAAACATTAAGAACGATTGTGATCATTTGAATAATATAACAGTTTGTTTCAGATGCTCTTATCTGTTATGATGCCAATGTAATACTGTAAGTAAGTTTTATTTTTGATTACCCTTTCTGTTATAATTTTACTTAGTACATAAGCTATTAACTTTTAAGTCCTTCGATCCTTATGAAAAATCGTCTGCTACAGTTGCAGTAACCATTTATATTAGGGCTTTCACGCCATCTTTTTTTATTTTGCCAGATCTTTTTATTACTTCCTTTCATCGCTTTCTTGGACGTTTTCTTTTCTTCTTCTTCGTATTCAGTTAGAAATCGTTTGAAGTAGTCTGTTATTTCCCATAGTGTGCCCCTACCACCATAATTGCTTTTTTCGAAGTTATCTATACTTTCTGGTATTGCGGTACTATTTTAGTCAACAGACCTTGATAATATAGTTTCCTCTCACTTGTTGTATTGGATCAATGCTCACTATTTTCTTGGGGTTTTCTTCACATCGTTTATTAGTTTACAAGCCGCTCCTGCTCGATAACTGCCCATAAGTCTAGCAACTTCATCATAGTTGGCAGTCGCAACACCGGCGGGCGCAATAAGTTAATCACCTATTAGCCATCAGGGTGTCATTTAACAAATAAAAGCTTTACGCGAGAGCACCGTCGGAGCAGTTGTGAAAATGGAAAGCGCTTTCAGCGTGCCACCACAACCAACAGAGAGGCAACCTAACCAAAGACCTGCACACCAGCATCTAAGAATTTCTACAAACGAACTCCATTGTAGACAATTAACGAGTTTCGCAGTCGTACCACATAGTATACCACCTGAACTATTAAAACTGTACCCCTCTAACGCTGCACATTTACTGTACCCACTCATACAGACTGTTTCCAACATAGCATTGAAGGGCAGTCTCACTATAATTAAACTGTTAGAAAAAGGTAATCTTAGTGAGTGCCGAAATTGGCACTGAACCTGATAAATAGAGGCATTCCCACACATTTATTGAGCTGTTTGTTAATACTATTTAAAGTTATTATCCCAACTCTGCGTATATTTTGCAAAATAAATGCACACTACTCTCTCCAGAAAATCTGGGAATAATACACCTTTCACCGCTTTTCAGAAAAAAAGCAAACTGTGTTATCAACTTACGGATGTCCATATACCAGAGCTGAGCAAATTACTTTTAAAAAGTAATTAATTACTAATTACCAATTAGCGACCAATACAGTAATTTCATTACCAGAGATTCAATTACGTACAGGAAATTGTAATTTAATTACCAATTACTTAGTAATTGTAGTTGTACAACATCAATTACTTTTTCAATTATTTCAATAAAAATTATTGTCATATAGTTGTGTTTAGTAGAACTTTCTTGCAAGTTGCAACTATCATTACTGTCGTGTCGATTCGTAATCGTCATCTAAAAATACTTAATTTTTATATTTTGTTGCCTATAGTAACCTACATACTTTATCACTCTTCGAGGTTTTTTGATAATTAAATCTTGTAGCTACATGCGCTGTTCACCAAAACCAAAAGTTTTTAGTTTGTTTTGATGTAAGATGTAAGTAAATAAATAAATTCAAGGATAACAATTATACAGGGTGTCCGAAAAAATGGGACATGGATTTGGAATAAATTTCTTAGGTTATAATAAACCGATTAAACTTAATATACCTTAGTACAAAGTCCCTTCAGTAAGAAGGTATAGGGATTTGGATTTTTTTTATATTAGTTGCCACATAGGTTATCACTGAAGTTGAGCTTTTTATCACGATTGTGGATCAAAGCAAATAAACAACATGAGGGATAAAATAGAACTTCCAGTGCCGAAGGGTACATCGTTTTTTAAATCGAGAAATCGCGAAATTACAACATTTTAACCAACTTTTGTAGGTTATGTTGACGTCGGTTGACGTTTGCCTATCGCCCAGCCGCCTACAAAAAGTTGTAAAACATTGGATTACTTCACTGCCGATTTCTCGTATTTTATTTGACGATTTTGACGGGCGATTTAAAAAACATTTTTTTTAATATTAAGAAATGCCGAATATCATTTTGGCTAGATTTTGTAATGATATTAGACAAAATAGCACGCTAAATATGTTACAAAAGTTATTTTTCCATGTTCGTGATAAATTGATCCACTAGCTTTACATCGCTCGCTCGTAAATTAAACGTTGAAAAACTCTCACTTTTCTTAACTTGTAGAACAATCTACTATTAGATACGCCTAACATGAGGCTGAATGACGAAAATATGTAACTTACCTAAGTATACATGATGGAGCATTGGATTTCTTAATTGTTTGAAAGCAAATTTCTATTTAGATTTTGTAGAAGAACACTAGGTGGTGATCTAATTGGCACAACTTGAGCATTTTTTGTTGACTCAGTTCGAAAATACCTTTTTTACCCCTTTATACGAAAGTGACATTTTCTGTCGACTGTTAGGAGTTCCCCGTAAATATACATTTGGTTCTCTGGTCGGTTTCCAATGGCAGTGGGAGGGAATATAATACATTGACTCCCGTTGCCATTAGAGACGGGAGGCAATGTGAATACAAGAGATAGTTTAATCACAAAATACAAAAGTGTTGTTTGTGTAACTCTGGACTAAAACGTTATTTCCTGCCTTGAATGATTACAATTGATTAGGTGCTGTTCTCTCTAACGCTGAAGAATTAAACTACATCCGCGGGAGGAAATGATGCATTTTCCCCCGAGTAATGCAAATAGCTATAAAAAATGTGTTAGGTAACTTTTGAAAGTTTAAAACAAAATATTATATTATTGGTGTTGATTAAGGACTGTTGAAAGTTGACAGGTGACTGATAAAGCTAGTTGAAAACGGGTGATTGAAATAAGAATTTGTACATCAGATACAAAAACAAAATACATTTGCTCAAGCATGTAATAATGAAGTCATTTTTACATTCAAGAGACCTTTATACCATGTGTTCAAAAAGAAATTACATAAAGGTTGGCTTTGATAAATAAAACTAATGTCGACAGCAAGCTTTAGAGACAGCAATTTTTAGAATTTTCAATCACGATACCAGCGTATAATATAAACTTATAACAGCAACAACAGTGATGATCTGATCACAGTTAATGAATTCTAAAGTTTGCTGTTGACATTACTTTTATATTCCATGGCCAACCCTTACGTAATTTGTTTTTGTACACACCGTATAAGAAACGGGTAAAAATACGGATTTCATAAAATTACTGTAAACGCTCGACAATTAAATTGCTCAGGTTGCTTTCATATTTTTACTTCAAAATTTCAAATCTTATCAACAATAATATATTAATAATACCTATTGATTTTAAGTTTAGGGCAATAAAATATCTGAAATTACGTAAGTTGAGTCACTGTACACTGTTTTTTTACAAAACTAAATAAACATTTTTGTAAAATCATTAAGAAGCCAATAGTTGAATGCCTTGTAATTAGCATGAGAGTTTTCTACGTTTCGTTTGTTAAAGCAGCACCCTGTATAACGTAAAGAAGTAATGTTGGATGAGGTAATCGTAATTATAAGAAAGTCGCGATTTTTATAAGATACTATTCCAGATTTTTAATAATAATCAAAGCTAACATGCTGCAGCAGTCCGTAAAAATTATGCAGTAGGTGCCAGTATACCAAGCAGCATATGAGCATTACAAGGCAAGAAAGCTACAAAGAACGGATAATTTTATTTATGTGTTTTACGCTGTTTAAATGTTATTGGATTTTGGCCGTTTAGTTCAATTCCTCACTCAAAAACGTAATTTTATGGACTTAACGCCTGTTACACTTGCACGGCAGTATAACCCTATGCTAGTAGGTCGTTTAAAACAAACAAATTAAAATGAATAAATAATTATTATGAACCAATATCGTCTAATAAAGCTATTTGAAATTATTTTTTTACCGTAGGTATTGTAATCTGTAATGTACTTACCGCAAATATAGTTTTAGCGTTTTGCACAATAAAAATATTAGTGTCACTATTACAAGCCACAGATCACATCTACATACACGTACCAGAGCTCGTGCACGCGTCGTACAAAATGCAAAAGTTGCTGTTATTCGACTCGTCAAAAGAAATAATAAATTATGCTTATATTGATGCGGGAAACCCTATTGCGATTTGCTTAATATGTAACTTAATAACACCTTACCTTATTTTACCGTTGTGGAGATTTGGCACCTTATCGAGGTCAGTAATTCAGCAATTGAAATACCACAAAGTAATTCAATTACCTCGAGTAATTTCAACTACCACAGGTAATTCAAGTACTTGTTAAGTAATTTCAATACCGTAGAGTAATTTAATTACACAAAAGTAATTGAGTAATTGAATGTAGTAATTAATTACTTTCAAAAAGTAATTTTCAAGTACTTTCTAACAAAATGGCAATTCCCAATTACAATTACCGCATTTTGAAAAGTAATTCAATTCCAAGGCAAATACACAAACAGGAATTTAATTACAAAGTAATTAATTACTGCCCAGCTCTGCCATATACAACATCAAAATTCCAAAAATAATAAGTCTAACTACACTTACGTAAAGTAGCAGAATATTTAATTCTCAAAATATTAGAATAAAGTGGGACTCATAACGTTAATACTACTAGGACACTGCAACCTGTGACCTAACAACAGCCGTTCGGGTTGCAAACATTAATCATCTAGCGTTTCTGCATAACCCATTTCTTAAACAAAAGGATAAAAACGGTCGTCATGAATAGCAGGTATTGTGTGATTCTGCAGAAAAGCTTCGGATACCATGTTTACATCTATGTGTACGTCATACACTTTTCCATTCTCACAATGTTTTAATCGCAAAGTCGCAAATGGAATACGAATACGTCGCCTAAGGCAGGCACTGCACAACTTGGCCAACTCCATTTACTAACATTCAGGCACCTTCTCGCCCAGCTATTTCAACAAAAGACCAGATTCCTAACCTATTAACAGAATATTTGTAATTCCATGTCTTTGATGTGAAAATGCATCTGGAAGAATGGTTATATTAGAGATCAGTTTAAAATTATTCTAATTGCTAATATTGGTTATTATAATTCAATGTGTTGCAGGCTAGCGCTCTTTAAAGGTTTTTTTTAATTAGCGTTATAATTATTCACTTGTTTAAAACATCCAACAGTCTGCTGAAAACATACACAGTACGCTTAAAAAAATAACACGTTTTAAAATCTTGCATTAATAGCTCTACATCTACGTTGATCATTTAGTTTCAGTAAATAGTTCGATCAATGGGAAATCGGAATGGAAATTTGATATCAATAGTTTATCAACATATAGCTCTTGGCCCCCTGTTCCCAAACGCCACATAGTCTACCCAAGGCATTTTGTTCGACCACATTACTCTTCTCCATTGCCGTCATTATTCCCTCGTTCCATGATCTATATTGTGCTCTTTTTGCTTTTACCTGTTGGTGCCCACTGAAAGAACTGCTTAGGGAAATTACTGTTGTTTATTCGCATTAGGTAATCAAATAATTTTAGACCTCTTCTTTCCATTCTTTCCAAATTGTCTATCGGTGCATGCATTATTGTTCTAACTGTTTCTAACTTCGACATGCTGGCAGCTTGTCTGCGATAATCTATTTCATTTGTAAAAAATTTCTGTTCCTAGCAATCAGCATTTGCACACCACGCTTTTTACCATAGTGTAAAACTGATTCTATCAGAAAAATCTAATTTAAACAGGCTTTTGACTTTGCTATATTGTGCTTCAACAGCAATTGTAGGTATTCATTGCGCCCTTGGTGAGTATTATTCCTAAGTATTTGAACTCGTTTACTTGTTTAATTTCAACATTATCAGTGATAGCATGGTAAACTTTGCTTCTAAACTAATTTCCAGGTATATCACTTTATTAAAATTAATAATACTTAAGCTCCATTCCACATATGATGGTTGTAACTTACGCAGCATGAATTTTAAATGGAGGGCATCTTGCGCCATACCTACCAGAAACCCCAGATTAATAATATTCCTAGGGTACAAGGAAATGGTTTAGAATACTAATCATTTCTTATTTTCCAATATAGTAAGCACCTATACACTTTTTTCATTTTTCTGGAGTAGCAATATTTCCTTGGAATAGAGGTATTTTTCCTGTTCAAACTCTGATCTTTAAGTTCTGTTGAAACTGAAACCTGGTCGCATAGTACACGCCCACCGCGTCAGATAGTATAAATAGCATTGCAATGTGCGGGAGTGCTGACTTTCACTGCCGATTTGTCGAAGAGCATATCTTCGACCAAATCTGTTGGAATAGTCTCGCTTCAAGGCTACTAAAGGTGACAGCTTAACTCTCGAAATACATATTTACTGGTTGTTAAATACTTTTGTGACCAGGGGTTTTCAACGGATTGTGTTTGATTTAAACCACGGGCACCAACAGTATCTTAGTCAAGATTTCATAAAAGATCATTTCAAGTGGTTTAATATTCAGAAATAATCAAACAGCTACTTTATTTTTTCTCGGTTAAAGAAAAATTCTTTTCTGTGCAACTACAGCAAAATAAAATATGGATAATATCTTTGTCTTCTTCCTTCTTCGTTGGTTCTACAGCCCTTCATAGGGCATTGGCGCGTTCCACAACATTCTGCTATTCCATTCTATTTTCGGCAAAAGTTCTTTATCTTTGCATTCCCAATGATTTTAAATCTTCCTCCGCGTCTTCGTCCCACCTCTTTCGGGGGCTTTGTCTTAACTAACAGTCTACTCTGAGCCTTCTTCTCAAAGGCCGTTTTGGGTACTCTGTCAGCTATGATTGTTATCATTATTTTATGCACTGAGCTGAGAAGTGAACATGTTTGACATCTAGCAAGGGAAACCATAGAGCCGTTTAACTTGTTATATTAGCCTTAGATTTTAGGCTGTACCCTGTATAGTATGTCAAATAGCTATGAACAAAAGTAACCCAAAATAAAAAGTTATTTCTAGAAGAATGAGATTATTTTAAAGTAGTCCCAATAAAAAATATTTACTAAACCATTATTTCCAGGGGGCTATGCAACTTCGACCTAAATTTAGGTTATTGTAAGATCACGTATACTTAAGATATGACAAAAATATGTTTATCCGCAAACGTCACAAAAGTGACAACTTATTTATCTTTATTGACAAGGTAAAAGTGTCACTTTATCTGCCTAAGCAGATAAAAGAGCAACTTTTGCGTACTTTATCTGCCTAAGCATACAAAATCGTTGCTCTCTTTCTTTCTTTCTATGTTTGTTCGCTATCTCCTCCGAAGATACTGGATCGATTAAATTGTATGATGGCTTAAAATTTTGCTAATTTTTAGACTTAGATCGTAGGCCAGTTTTTATTTTCAAAAAGAGTACGAAAAAGTTTTAATTTAAATAAACCTTTAAGCAGCGGATCGGAGCATCTGTCGCCGTGGGTTATAGTGTGACAGCTGTTGTGGCCGTGTGCTATTAGCTCGGGTGATTGAGTATGTTCATATACCATTACAGTAGCGCGTTATTTGAACAACAGCGGTTGGCGCAGGGCGACAGTGCTCGCCTGTCACGCGGGTGGCCTGGGTTTGATTCTCGGCCGATGCATCCTTTTTTTTAATTTATATTAATGAAATTTACCTAAATTCGTTTGCGGATAAAATAGTATATGTTAATCGGAGTAAAAGTGACTTTATGTGGCTTAGCTGAATTATTTGCCTCACTGACGTTCGGCTAAATAAACTTCAACTTCGCCACATAAAGTATCACTTTTACTCCTAATAACATAATCTACTATTAGATACACAGCTAAAAGTATTATTAGCTTTTGTATAAGGCGATCTAATTTTCTTTATTTTATGGTCAGTAAATTTAACTAATAGTTATTTATGGTACAAGTGTGTTATATTCGAGAAAAGACTCCTCTGGACCTGAACTTTTCTCTCTTCAATTATTTATAATAACACACGCGTGCCATACAAAATTTTATCCAACAACTCAATAAATATCTAAATAACAGAAATATTGTATTGAAAACCGTGAAAAGTCATAGCGACAAATTGGGAAGTGCCGAGGGTAAAATAAATTTATAATTAGAGTCGCCTGCGATTCGTGTTATATGTTTGGCAGTACTGAAGTGAATTGTCAGTCTATATCAAATTCGAGGTTAGTAGGTTAGGTTTTGTTTGTTATCTGACACAGACTAATGCAAAACTTAACCTGCAAATCTCGAATTTGACATAGCTTGACAGTGCTACCAACAATACAGTATTGAGTTTTTATCTTACTAGTGATACCACCACTCGCTGCTGTGTCATTGATAACCATTTTTCCTATTTTTAAAAAGCTTAGTATTTTAGGATAAGATGTTCTCTGAATGATGTCATTTTTTTAGGATAAAATAAACCGTGTTACGATATACGTAACGTTATCTGCTTTCTTCATTACTCGAGAATTTTAAAGAACTCGCTCCTAACGTCGCTCGTTCATTCAAACTATTCTCTCGTAATGTAAAAAGCTTGATAACGTCACTTGCATCGTAAATTTCTATTGCAGGTTCAAATTAAAGCTCAACACAGATATAGTTAGCAATCTGTCGTATAAATTGTACGATCAATAATTGAAGATCGGCTCATACTCAATAAAGCCAACTTTAAATCTTTATTAGACCCATCAGGAACTTAGCTGTTTCTAAAATATAAGGCAGTTACTTGTGAAAGGAAAGACCAACGAAATTTATTTAATTAAATGACAGGTAAAAGTGCACACCTTGATTAACACACAATTTCATCACAGCTCTTCGGTCATTGCTCTCAAAGACTAGAATTCACATCTTAGCATGTAAAGTCAAATTAAACGGAAGAGTGAAGTAGGTAATGGCCTCATAGAGGAAGAGGCGGCAACAAAAGCAATGGAACGTTTTATATAAAAATATTCTGTATATTTGACAAGATGCACCTGGGCCTTCGTTTCCTTGCAAAATCGAAATATTGAAATATAATCAGAAAAAAAACTGGATAACTTAATGAATAAGAAACAGCAGCAAAACTTTAAAAAAAAATTTTATTAACTTCCAAGACTATTTAGAATCTGTCCGAGGACAATAAGTAAATGAAATAACAAATATTTAACATATATACATAACATGTAGGCAGGTCATTCATTGATTCGTGCCTATATAAACTGCATCTTAATAAGACTTGTTTTAGTTGATTGACACTACTAATGATTGTTCGAGACTGCTACACGGTATTAAAATCTAGTAACTATGTCCAATGGCTTAAATCGTTTAAGTCTGCGCGTATCATGCTGTTCGACAAGCAGCCTGTGGGCTAACTGATTAGGATGCACTGTTAATTTTACACGATACGATGCACTACACTGTTTAGCTACCTCTTTTACGGTAGGTATTTTTAGGTCACTTCTAAGAATGTTGTTGGTTACGTACCATGGGGCGTTAGTGATTTGGCGTAGTACCTTTGATTGAAATCTTTCTAGTATTTCTATGTTGTAGTTTGCAGCTGAACCCCATAACTGTAATCCATAACTCAATATGGGTTTTAATATTACTTTATACAGAAGCACTTTATTTTCTAATGTTAGCTGCGACTTTTTCCCTATTAACCAATAAAGCTGTTTAAGTTTAATATTCAGTTGTTTCTTTTTTGCTTCAATGTGTGGTCTCCAAGTTAGACGTCTATCGAGGTTCATGCCTAGATATTTGGCTTCCGTGTTTTGAGGTATAGCTTGTTCATTCAAATATATTGGTGGGCAAGTCAGCAGTTTTGTGGTAAAGGTTACATGTGTTGATTTCTGCTCATTAACTCTGATTCTCCAGGTCTGTAGCCATTTTTCGATTTCGTTTATATTTTCTTGAACCATAGTCGAAGCAATTTTTGGATCTCTGTGAGATGCAATTACTGTGGTGTCGTCAGCGAAAGTTGCTACTACTGTATCTTGCAGTGCTGGTAAATCTGAGGTGAAGATCAGATATAGGATTGGTCCCAGGATACTCCCTTGCGGAACGCCTGACATGATAGTTTTAAGACTTGTTTGTTCATCTTCGTATCTAACATAGAACTGCCTGTCTTGTAGTTATGAGTGTAATAGAAGATAGACGTTGTATGGTAAATGCTGTTTGATTTTATAGAGTAAGCCACGGTACCAAACCTTATCGAAGGCTTGAGACACGTCAAGAAATACCGCTGAGCAGTATCTTCCTTCTTCGATGGCGGAATTTATTTGGCGTACTACTCGATGCACCTGCTCTATAGTTCCATGGTTCTCCCTGAAACCGAACTGATGTTCAGGGATTAGTTGTTTTTGTTTCAATATTGGCTTCAGTCTTTTAAGGAAAAGCTTTTCGAATACTTTCGAAATAACTGGCAGCAAGCTAATTGGCCTATATGAGGCAACATTTTGTGGATCTTTTCCAGGTTTGACTATTAGAATGATCTCTGCTATTGTCCAAGAGGCTGGGAAGTAGTTTAACCTTAGGGCTGCATTGAAGAGTTCAGTTATGTTTCTTAATATGTTTTCTGGCAGCTTTTTGAGCACTACCGGTAATCTTATCCCATCCGGGCGCTTTTTTACTACTAATTTCTTTGTTTATTACTTGTCTAACTTCTTGTATTTTAAATTTTTGTAATGGAAGCTCCATTTGTAAAGGTGATTCTAAAAACGTGTGAACTTCCTTTTCTTCCTCTTCTGTAACTGTTCTGGGGAAGGGCTGAAAGTTTTTTCGAGATGTTCTGCAAAAACGTGCGCCTTTTCTGTGTTTGCCATTTTCAAGTTTTATAGGAGAATTATGTTGATGGGGACGCTTGATCCTTTGTGTTGCCTTCCAGAAAGAATAATTTGTGTCTTTGGTTCATCTGCGAAACGCATTTTACCAGCAAACGCTATCTAAGTGTTCCAGGTTATTCAGTTTACGACACACCACATCCAGACGGTAAAGCTCACGGAGGTGCTGCCCTCATAATTAAAACATCTATAAAACATCATGCAATTTAAAATTTCGCAAAAGACTTTATTCAAGCTACCACTGTTACAGTACATGATCATATTGGACCCATCACGTTATCCTCTGTATATTCTCCACCAAAACACAAAATTACAAAGGAACTATATAAACAATATTTCGATACACTTGGAAACAGGTTTATTAGCGGAGGGGATTTCAATGCCAAGCACCCATGGTGGGGCTGCAGATCAAACACACCAACACCAAGGGGAAGACAGCTCTATCTAGCGATGCTACATAATAATTTAACACCTTTGACCACGGGCGAACCCACATACTGGCCCGCAGATAGAAGACGTATTCCAGATTTGTTAGATTTTTGCATAACAAAAGGCATACCTACTACACATCTAAATATTCAGTCGTGTCTTGATCTTTCGTCCAACCATTCCCCCATAATTGCTACTCTGGATGCGAATACGGAACATAAAGTTAGATCCCATACATTATGTAATAGTAAAACAAACTGGTCTCTGTTTTCTGATATACTCAGCAAAAACTGCTTTAACTTTTCACTCAAAACTAAGGAAGAAGTAGACGCAGCTGTCGACTTATTGACCCCAGCTCTTCAGAAAGCTGCATGGACAGCCACCCCAAACATGACCTGCATTTTGCAACAGAAAATCTGCTCCAGCACCGTCAAAGAAAAAATCATAGAAAAACGAAAATTAAGGAAAAAATGGCAACAGTCTAGATCTCCTCAAGACAGAACCAGCTACAACAAAGCAACAAAAGAATTAAAGCAAATACTAATAGAAGAAAAAAACACGGCTATCCAGAAACACTTACAAGAATTTAAAAAATAAAGCATAAAATTGTGAATTTATTATGTGAATCCCATTCAGTGATGTAATGCACCTACTAATGGAAACATAGGTCGGCGTAGCCATATCACATCTAGGATGCTGATTTACCTTGTGCGTATATGTTTACTCATAGAAACAATGCTGTGTAAAAAATAGCTTTAAAAGATGGAATATCGTCGACTACTTCCCTTTAAAAATGTCAACGAATCAAATATGTGTATTCTTAAAATTTAGCCCAATGACAATGAAGTATTAATGAATAATTGCACATCTCCAAATACCCGGATATATTGACGTGTGTAATACCCGAATATTTAAAATTTTTGAGAGAATGATATATTATAAATGTTTAGGGTCGAACCCAAAAACATATAAAATATAGCTAAATACAACTTGAATAGGTAAACACTCATGGAGTTCCACTAAATAAATTCAAAATACGGGTATTATGTAAATAACGCTAAATTAATCACATTCAAAACCAACTCGGGAGTCAAATTAACTGTCTAGCTTCGCATTATTACTTCCTTTTACGATAAAGGAAGTATTGGATTCACCCCAAAAATTCGAAATTGAGTTTTCAACTAATCCTCACGTTTTAGAATCCCCTGGTCCCAAAAAACATATTTTTTTCATTCGTCTGTCTGTGTGTCTGTGTGTCTGTCTGTGAACAGAATATCTCAAAAATGAAAAGAGGTATGGCGTTGAAACTTCATATATAAGTTTTTTGTACTATGTAGATGAGACAGCAAGCTTTTGAAGAAAATCGCATAACCGGAAGTAGGTGTTTACTTTTGTGATTTTTCAGTTTTTTCGATTTATTCAAAAACGGCTCTAACGATTTTTTTCAAACTTTACGTTTTTATTACATTTTTAATGTGTATTGATGTGAGCTAGGTGATTTTCCAGTTGAATACTTCTAAAGTGGGCTGCTCTTGTTTTTTTAAATTTTTTTTTATTAACTCCTATTTTAAATAAAACACCAGGTACATTATTACATTTTTGAATTTAGCTTAAAATTTTAGACAAAATTTGTCTCTTCAACTAACGCTCTATTTTGTACCGTTTTTATAGAATTTGTAATTTTTGAAAATTTTTGACAAATACTTAAAAATTAAAAATTAAATTTTTGACTAATTATAAGATCACTGTAAAAGGAAGTTGTGTGAATGTATCACACCAGATTTTTATATAAATAATGCTAGGCTCGTCATATATTTCAAATGAACTCAGAATTCGAAAATTAATATAAATTATTAAAATAAAATATCTAATTTACAAATAGTATACGGGTATCACACATGTACGAGGATTCTATTACATAAAACCAATCGAAAGTGATTCGGCGAAGTATAAATATAAGATATTGAAAAAGCGTCAAGTAGCATTCAAAGAAAAACTATATACCTTCTAAGATATTTCGAGGAGGCAATCTTCGATGGAGGGTCTCCCATACTGGGCACATTTATAAATATAATAGTGTTTATCTCTTAAAAATCAAATTTACTTCTCGCCTTAATAAATATACTATAAATTCAGAAAGTACATTAAATGTTTTTTACACTGACAGTGACCATTTGACCTTGAGTTCACCAAATTGCCCATTGTGACAAGCACAGGTTGCTCAAGGTCAAACAGCTCCTGCTAGTGTCAAAAACATATTATGGCAGTACCTGTGTCTACAGTAGGAATCCCAAGCTGCAGACTGTAGTCGTGCTACCAGGTGATCTGGGATAGACCGGCAGATGGGTGAAATGGCAACTGCCGGTTTCTCTAACATTCCAAGATAACTTGACAAACGTTGGGGGTTATTCGGACAAGGAAAAAGGAAACGTAAAGGCCTGAAAATAAATTCGATTGAACGTTAACGTATGTGAATGTAGAAAAAACGACGTTACAGTCATATACTATCAATTCTTAAATTAAACAGACCGATGCAGTAGTTTACCAAACCAATTAAAAATTCTGCACCATAATACTAGCAATTTTTCACGATAAAACCGCTTCCAAAGCGTCACCATAAGCAGTTACAACAAAATCACCATTCAGCAACGAAATTATATTTAAGACTCAAAAGTTGGAAAAACTGGAAACCTGAAAATATCTCTACATTGAAATTATACACGAAGGGTTACAAAAGTAGGAAATCTCAATTACAAATCTAAACAGCACCAAAAACCACATAGGTTAATGAACTAGCACGTTATATATTTTCAGTTAAGTAAAACGCCAGATCACGTTGCTCTAAGAGAGTATACAATGTACATTAAACATGCCACACACAATCCGAAAACAGTTTAAAAGAATGGGTAAAAAGTGTGGCCTAAATGTTGCTAAAAAATTGATACAGTATACAGTTTCAAGTAGGTATTTTTTGAAACTACCTCGTATCTCGAATTATTTTATAACCCACATTTATAATTCTGTAGCAAGTTTACAGTCTTTAGTAATGACAAGCTAATTAGTTTTTTAGGAGAAACCGCTAAATAATTGTACAAAGGTTACATTTTGACATTGACATTGTAGTTGAAATGAGATAATATTAAAAATAAGTATCTATAATAAGCCATATTACTAATAAAATCTAAATGAGGTTTCGCTTTTATGGGGAGTAGGCTAAAATTTCATGAATAATTAATTCCATTTCTTGATAGGGGCCCGTAGATATGTGAACAGCACTAAATGGCAGCCCCTAAATTTATGTAGATATACGGCTTTTACGAACACGAGATCTGGAAGTTCAAACCAAATTCTATCCACTTAAAATATTTTCTCGGATTTGGTCGAATTTACTAGGCGGGGATGTGCACATGTGTCCTAGTAAAAAATTCAGAAAATGGGTTAGCTAAAGTATTAGCGCTACGTTTCGGCTTCAAGGGAAGTCTGGCTGTAAGTTGTGAATGGAGGATGAGAGAAACCGTTTGATAAATATGATATGACTTGAGCAAATGTACTGGAAAGGCAACACGGGGACGAGGTATTAGAAATCAGATTTGTTCCTTCCACTAGACTTATTCCGCGTTTCGTATCGTAGGAGGCTTTTAAAACTTTTGCCTTTCGATTTAATCTCCGGCGTTCCCAAATTTTCGAAACTGCTGAAAGCTGAAAGTAAACTTCGTGTATTGTTTTGAAAGGTGTTGTATCTCGTCATCCGCTTTTCTGCTTTAATTGACTTCCTTCCGTTTCCATAATTCTGTTATGTTCTCTTAAACGCGCCCCAAATATTCGCGCCGTAATTCTTTAACGACTTCCGCGATGTTTTATAACCGTTCGACGTTCTTAACGGCCCATTGTCCGATTTGAGATTCATCCCTCATGTACATGATCTGACACATTTATTAAGCATTGTGCGCTCCCATCGATCTAATATGCACTGTAACCTCAAGACATGCTGACAAAAGCCAGATTTATTGACCCAGAACCCCTTACGTAAGTACATGCTAGACTGTAAAGCATGCAAGCTTTTTTCAGCCTCCTTTGAGAATAATGAGACCACGAACTCCAGTGTTTAGATTGATGTTATACGAGAAATTAGCTATCGAGGCTGCATGCACAACCATGAATCAGCAGAATTTTCTTGAAGAGAGATTATTAAACATTTTCCATGCTTAAATGCTTTTCACAGGGTTAAATTTAAGAGAGTGAAAAGTTCTTTACTCAATTTATATGAATTCTATAATGTCACAAGGAAGAGAAAGTAGTAACGACTACATTTTATAAATAGCGAAATAGTGTTACTTAGAATTTTCAGCTTCTAAACAAACAGATTGTTAGAATAATAATTGTTCCTCAGTTCTTCCATAAACCTGATCATAAAAAAAATAATTAAGGTATTTATTAAAGTATGCCTTTATGGTGGTTAACATTTTGTTGTACTTTTATTCTACAAAGTATCGTTATTACTGTTCAAACTCCAGTTTGCCCATGAAATAGACAATTCGGTGAAATTGTGCGGAAACTAGTTCACAATGTGTAACAATTACGGCATTAATATGGTATCATTAGGTCAAGTTTCAATACACATTGTTTACAAGCAAGGAGTTTTATGCAAGCGTTGTGTTTTGCACTTATGCAAATAGTAGTAGGCTATTAGATTGAATAGCAAAACACGACACAATTTAATTATATATAAAGCTTTGTACCTTATTTGGCTTTTTAATATATTTTTGAACTCTGATCAATCATTTGTGAACAAAGAAAGGCTAATAACGTATTTAGGGGTTTGTTAGGCCTGGCTACTCCATTCACATCTTACCCTACAACAATTAATCCCTTCACCAAGTGTAAACGTCTTCAGTAAAGTAACCTGGTCCTGCAACTATACAATTTATGTTCCGAAGTGCGTCCTGAACAAGTACAAGGAATAATCCAAGAAACTACACAAATCGAAGGCTTGCATAAATTCAATGAGCATTACTGAAATTACTAAAATGGTGGAAATAAACAATAAACAATCATGCTACTTCTAAGAATATATCACAGCTGACCTTGCTTTTATAGTAGGACATAGATCTTTCACATAATAGTATACAATATTGTTCGTCTTGATTTCTGTCATGCCTGTAATGTGTATAGAGTTTTTCAACCTCCTATAGACGTTCCTTAACAGTTACATGCCCGTTCGGAAAACCAATGACCATATTGCATATCTTTTTTACAAGGTTTGCCAATAATTGTGTTACTGGGATAGAATCATGATTTGTAGTTCCCCTAAATATTATGTTAGTTAAAAGTTCTGTTGCACATCTGGGTAGCCTCAAATTTGGTTTCTACTGAGATGGGTCTCCATTGACCTCGCCTTGCAAGTTTATATTTCTTCGTTTCCTTCCATATCTCAACACTCCAAGGCATTAACGTTTTGGAATCCTTCTCACATTTATTTTAAGTGATTTAACTAGAAAGTGCTGTGTAAATTAATGTTGATTGAGAACATTTCTGGAGTACTGCAACAGTTTAACATGCTAATCAACAATGGAATCATAAAACAAAAAACAACAGCTGATATTTTCTTGTTCGTTATACTTTCTTTGTTTAATAAACTCTAGATATGCACATACCTTTGATTATATTTTACTATAGGTTATTAGAGAGACACGTAGGGTCACTGGTTAAGACCGCTGAACTTTTATTCGGAACATCTCGGGTTGCAACCTTAGCGGTGGAATATGTTTCTAAACAATCCTCCTACTTTCTGAGATCGATATCTGACCAAGTAAATCTACCAATCGTCTAGTTCCAATAAACGATTCTATCTGCAGAGTACTCACTGCAGATCAGGAATAAGAGACGTTTACACGATCACAAACTCGCCGAAATCGATACGGTAAAAGATCATGTGGAACACCTGGAATGAGTTCTTTGGTAAGGCTACCAACGAGGCCGTCGTTGTGTTTAATTTGCCCTTTAGTTGCCAGCTAGCTCAGTTTACAGCAAGGAAACTTTTATCTTTTTCCCAGTCAAGATTATTGATACTCAATGCAACAGAGCTTCGGAAGTTGGCTCAATTTGCTCGTAACCTCAAGTTATATCATCCAAGCTTCTACTCAAATAAAATCCAATCTGCTCTTAATCAGTGAACCACAAGTATACAGGGTGTTTACAGTTTTCTTACTTTATTTTTAGTGGGTGATACTATAAGTCAAAAGAAGGCAATAAATGTTAAAACGCCTTAGTAAAATTCGTATAGTAACAGAGATAATAATACCATTACTAGTTTTTATTTTAAGGGGTCAAAAGATGATGATAAACGCTTTTACAACGGTTGTTCGAAGTTATCACCGACCAGGTCGTTCTCCAACACGTCCTTTACGAGTTCGCAAATTACCAGTATCTCAAGCGCGTATTATAAGAGCAACGACTTGTCGAGGTATAGGACTTCGTTTGTTTGGAAATCGTTAATCGTAAAGTCGGCTTTCCGCAGCCAAATTTTGCTGCACTTCCCCCATAAATTAACATCATCTAAACTAATTCAATATTAGAATACTGACGGGCCATCGTACAATAACAATAACTATATCAAAACTGACAATGCATAGTCAACTGATAACGAACTACCCCTGATATGTAAACAATGTAAACATTTTAATTATTTTTTTAAGTTTATTAGTCTCTATTATAATACAACTTTTAGTAACGTGTTTCAACGTTGATCTTTGTTTGATCTGTATCATCAGCATTAAATATAAAATACATTGTAAACACCCTGTATATTCGCTTTGAAATAAACGTACAAAACAACAAAGAAATAGGTTTAAACTCTAAAATAGCTGATGATTTCTAAATACGAGCATTACTTACTAATAATAAAAACTACGATCGGTTGTTGAGTGCTACAGTCATTTACCAGTTAAACAACACTAGAGTCACTATCACTGGCATACATTTATATTTAAGCAATATTTAAAAGAAACTAAAATAAGTGTCCTCTGTACGTGAATATTCAACCGCATGAAAGTTCGAAGTCGCTCGCAGTGTTTACCGCTTCTAGCGATGTTATTCGATACTTAAGCTGCGAGATTATGTTTGACGATGGCTTTAGCCCTAGTCCAAAAATGTTTCGATAAAGCGATAATCACGAGTTTGTAAGATACAATCATTATATTAGCGCGATACTACGTTTCTGGATTCTTGACCTTACTGTGATACATTTTTGGAGATTTTATCTCTGCCCAAGAGCTGCGACTGGCATGCAAAGGTGGGCCGTGTCTTCAAGGAGTAGGAATATAAAATAATTCCCGCTGAAGTTTAGTGTCTTTGACCTATCACATCCCTTGAGATCATTTGTAGGGCACTCTACCTTCAAATTACTTCGGATATGTCTGAGATCATTAGCTGACAGAGTGTAACAATAAATGATTCTATCTGCCAAGTGGTCGACTACAAATTAGTAACAAAACATTTAGGTTTACACGATCTCAAACCCTGCGAAGATCAACGGGAAACCATCACAAGGAACACATTTACAAAGAACATGAAGTGTTTAAGGTGTACGTCACCAAGGACGATTAAAAATGTAGTTTTGGCCATCCCAACAATGTCCAATATCCGATACTTTGTACAATATTGTTATTAGATTTTAATTAGTACATGGCGAAACTGCTACATGAAATGATTATGTTAAAGTGCTATTACGTTTTTGATTAAAGAGCTGCAATCGGCACGTAATGCCGGCCCACGTCTTAAGGAATAAAGAAAGTAGTTGATACTGGAGCTTGTTAGCAGATGTCGCGTTCCCGGTTCCAAATTGCCGCCAAGTTGGCATTTAATTGCCGGATAACAAAATGGAACTAATTGGTCATTCGCGATATGTCTTTAACGTTTCGCATCTCTTAAGATAATCCCGTGGAGTACTTCAGCTGCTATCGCATCTACCCCTGGGCAGCACCCCCTCCCTTGCACGCCCGCTTTAGCGCTTTCCCCCGCACTAACGAAAACGTATGCTGATTGTGGACAGAACTCCGAATTAGTAAAGGATGGGTCGAGCAATGGCTGGTAGACGTTTTTAGTTAAATTATATGATCTATGTAATTTGCACTGTTTTAAATCGTGTAGCATCTGAATATTTACCATTAAGTTACGACGAAATTAAGGTATCAATATTACTTTCTGCGAATGATTTAGGATTTGTTTTTTCCTTGTTTTCTTTAATGCCCTTTCAGCATAATTGTAGGGATGTTAGGTCAGGTTAGGTGGTAGTGCTCATAAATTGAGCGACATTCTCTCAAACCCCTGCTAACGTTGCATAGTATGTAAAACTGTAAACAGACAGCCCTCTTTTCAGGCAAAACATAATGCATTTTTAGAAATCAAGGTAAGATCCGACCCAGCCAGACCAGTTTTGCAAGCCAGAAAAATGTTTTGTCTTGTTGAAAGGTTGTCCACTCCAATTCAATACTTTATATTGGCAGGTAGCGCTGACTAAGTTACCGGTTTGTTTTGCATTCTTTTGATACGACTTTAGTTCATAATTCGGCAAGCAAGAAAAATATATTGAAATACATTCACTAACGCCTTATATTTATTTACTTTTTAATAAGCTATTATTTATGATTATTAGTAGTAGTAAGGAGAAGCGGGATAAATAGAACGGGTACCTTAAGAACAAAATCGCACCAAATCCTAGCTTATGCTGACGACGTGGTGATTTTAGCGCGGACGAGAAAAGAACTCATACAAGTGTTTGAAAATTTCATAAGGGCGGCGGGAATAGTCAACCTGAAGGTTAACGAAAACAAATCCAAGTATATGGAACTGGCACCAACAGGAAAACTACGAGGACAGAGACTAGATTTGATGCTGAGTACAGGAACGAATGAAAATATAAGACTAGAAGAGGTGGAAAGCTACGTTTACCTAGGAATGATTATAACAGAAACAGGAGGAGAAAGGGCAGAAATCGAAGCAAGGCTGGAGAAAGGGGACAGAAGTGCAGGGGCCTTAACCAAGATATTAAAATCAAAAAGTGTCGCCAGGAAAACCAAGGTACGATTATATAAGACAGTAATAAGGCCAACAGTTCTGTACGGGAGTGAGATATGGACGCTCAGGAAAAGAGAAATGGAGAAAATAGACGCGTGGGAAAGAAAATTACTGAGAAGAATATACGGGGGAAAGAAAGAAGAGGACGTATGGTACAGAAGAACAAACAAAGAAATAGAAGACCTGTATGGAGAACCAGCACTTAGCAACCAAGTAAAAGCGGCAAGGTTACGCTGGCTAGGACACTTACAAAGACAAGCAGAGGATAGAACCCCCAAAAAGTTAATGGACATCAATCTAGGAGAAGTAAGAAGAAAAGGAAGGCCAAGAAGAGAATGGTTAGAAGCAGTTAAAGAAGACTTGGAAGGAAAACAGATACAGAACTGGAAGGCACAGGCTGGGGACAGGAAAAGATGGAGAGAGATTACTAAGCTATGGGCCTGAATGGCCTGCGTATAGCGTTATATATATATTTATGATTATTAATTTTCAACACAATGGACGGTCATAAATTTATTAAGGTCCTCGTTACAGCGCCTTTAATATGCTATGAATCTTCAAGTATAGTTATATTAAACTGTTTTTAAATTAAAAATTGCCCTTTTATGTATAGAATATAAATAATTCTTATTCGATATAGCTCCTGAAAATTAGGGGGTGGATTCCTTTATCTAGTTCACTGATTTCTGAAAAATTGATATTCTAATATTTTTAATCTCATTCGTATAAGTCACAATAACTTATGTCAATTAAATGTCAAAACAAATCTGAAATTCAAATGGCGAATATCCAATCTTTACAACGGCACACAACAATATTACAACAATAAGTAATTCTTTCATAAATAGTTCTTCTAATTGTCTTTATTTCGTTTTCTAGTTATGACTTTGATAATAAATTCACCCACCATTCACTTGGTCCGCACAACGCTCCAGATGCCAATCAAACTGCTCCTCTCTGCCTACTAATCGATCCTCTGAAGCACCTTTCCGCAATGCATGGTCTACAGACAGACAAGACGTCCTAACCGTCCAACATCAGCAACTCCACCTTTTCTACAGTACGCAGCTAACAGACGAAACCTGCAGACGTCTATTCGCTACACCGCATCTGCCAACCTCCTGGATGATCCGATGATCCCTCTCTGGAAGTCTCCCTTAGGATCAAATAGCTTGACGTAATCCAATTTGATTAATGTATTATGTCAAATGGACATTTCCAATAAACCATTATTATTCTCCAATGATTCACTTTTGTAGAGTACTTCTGCTATCCATTAGTTTCTACCACATACAATCTACAATCTACACACAGGAGTGTATATTATTACAATATAATCAACTCCGCCTCCTCCATTGAGGTTTCAAACCTTCTTTTGGGGATTTTACGTTGCACTAAATAGATTTTGGGCTATTCAGACCAGACAAGATTAAGAAGAATCTTTATTGCAACATTAGGTGTAAACTTGATACTTATTTGTTATTTTAAGAAATGCATCTGTTAATAGAGAATGGCGTGGCGGTCGAACTTTAGGGAATAGGGAAAATGTAAAATTGAAGCGCTATTAATATTCTTTATTTTTTAAATATAGTTGAACATATTTAATTAAGCAAGTATTAAGAACTTTAAGACGTTTACCATAAATGCCGTTACGTTTCTAAAGACACGTAACTATTATTCGCATTAAGAACTCCCGTTTAACGTTACAAATTATGGACAAAGTATAACTATAATCAAATACCAATAAATTTGACGATTTGTGAACTGACTTGTTTGGGGTTCATGGTTAATTATTAAGCATCTCATTTTGAAACTCGACGCCACTGTCAAACACCTTTATAAGCTTCCTTTAGTAACCTGATCATTACTTGTTTTGGTATGAAAATAGCAGCGATCTTGACTAGTACAACATTATTAGATGTAAATTTCTAAAGACCAGTTTCTCCGTTGTATTGTAAACAAAAGGCTTTGTTCTCGTTTTGTTAGCTCTGAAGATTCCGTAAGATGGCAGGCTAATAATATGTCTTGCAACTACAAGTACAAGTGGTTCTCTGTATTTAAGTTATCGTTTGAAATTCTTTAACATATTTTTAAAAATACAAATTTAATATGATAATATAAATTTCCAAATTAACGAGTTACCTCGATATTGCTTGTTTTTATTCCACTTTCGCCACGTTATTTCATATATTACACATGTAACAAAAATACGTTTCCACTAAAATAACGAAACCATAATCTGTCTCATGTTTAGACCATTAAAAAGTTATTAGGGATATATCGTAACAAAGGGGAATACCAACATTTCCTGTTGCTATTATACTACCTAAAACACGCATTGTTCCCCTATTGTACAAACAGATGTGCTAGCTTTTGTAAATATGGAGTTTTTTCATAATATTGTCCTTGTTTAAAGCGATTACAATAGCAGCAATTTTTCGCTGTATGTTGGATATGAAGCTGGCATTTTAGTTTGTAAAATTATTAGGGCTTTGATAACTATGCGTAGTTCTTTGATATTTACTTCTATTTGCACTTAAATGTGTCAACTGTAAAAAATTTCATTGCGATATGAGGTTTGTGCTTTAAATCGTAATTGATGGTAATCCAGAGTTATGTTTTATGAGTCCTGATAAAAATGTAATAATAAATTGTTTTCAATGTTTTTTAAAGTAAATTAACAGCCGACAATAATGTTGCTTCAAATAGTGCACTTTACGTTAGTATCATTTTGCATGACGTTTTTATCTCTTGTCTGTAGATGAGTTTTGTCACTTTAGGTAGGAAAAGTCTTAGCTACACGTTAAATACAAACAAACTTTATTTTTATACTGATCGTTTATTCCATTACAGCTAATAATAACCCAACGTCACGATATTCCATGTAATTGATAATCAATAGTTTAATTGTGGTAGTAACTGATTGCATCCAAACTAAAGGTGAACAATTTGGCTATGACCATGTCTGAAAAATAGTAATATAGTTCCAAATAAAATCAAGGCTATTAAATCATATTAGAATGTATAATTATAATTAATATGGTTAATTATAAAACATTATTTTAATAGAAACTATTGTTCTATCAAATTTCATTTTTAATATTAGTATAATAGACGTGAAACCGACACAAGTTTAGTATTAAATGGATTTATAGTATCAGATATTGCATATTGAAAATTACTAGTCGTTTATCTGAAATTTTACCCTACGTACTATGCATCTAACCAACGATGAACGCTGCGTTATCGTTATACGAAGTTAGCACGGAAATCTTTTTTTATGCGCCACTCTCCTTATTAACAAGTGCAAAAAGGTTAGCATTGACACATCTCTAGTTCTTTGGGGTTAATTTGACTAGTGCGGTATCTGTCTTTAAAATACAATTCTACCGATCTTAATGATAAATTCCTAGAATATAAGAATAATAATTTAATTTTTTTTAACTTGGGTCTTGTTAATACAAATATTGTAGGTAAATAAAAAAAATTAAAGATTATTTAAGGTCTTTCACAGTTTTTTGTGAAAAATGCCTGAATTATATGCAACATTATATGTGTCCATAAACATATGATTAACATTTTACTTGTTGCTGAATTTATTGACCTATTTCGAGAAGAAAAAGAAATGGTGGACATTTACTTCCCTTATCCTGTGTGAAAGACGTATAACACGTTAATTGATTATTTATAATCCTATTGAACAATTGTTCGTTGATTGCAGCGAGCAACCGATGCTGCAGGAATTAGTACTTCTAACGTTAAAAGGATCAAGACTTTTAAAAGAATCCAACTAGTTTTAACTAATCCTGATGATCTAAAACTGCAGGCCTACCAGGTTTTCCTAAACTGGTCATTAGAGAAACTAAAAGATGTATAGTGAAAGTGAGGCGTATGATATTGATATAGTATTGACTTTGCTATTTAAGCCAATAATGCTTTAGAAAATTCTATTAAAATTATTATACAAAATGTTTGGTTATTGACAAAGTATTTCAGAATGACTTTCACCTGTCCCTGTCAACTTACTAATATTGACACTTAGCTGAATTTATATTTAATTAACACTAATCAGTTCCAATTTGTTAAAAAGAGTAAGTATTTTTGTAAGTAATAATTGATTATTACACTGTTAATACTAATTAATGTTTATCAATTACATATACCTGAATATCTTTACTTTTAAAATGGATCCAATTCTCTTGCAGAAAAACAGCACAAATATAACCAAGCTATTTTGTCACATGTATTTGGATCTTCAACCAGGAACCCTGGTTCAATTAGAATCCACAGTGTTACAATGAACCAAACACCTCCAAGGTGTCACGCTACTACTCCAAAAATCACCCAGCCCTCCTAGATGGTAGATCCTTTATTACATACTACTGCAAATCCAAGATGTAATCTTCATTACAGCAACCAATATGGTATCCAATCCTCCATATTCCATTCCATAAACACCGACCCGCATAAGGATTTTGTGACAGCAAGCCCAATGAAAATTCAATTCACAGATGTCATCACCTCTACTGCAACCCGCACAAACTCGAACCAGCAATTCCCGTTCCAGGTTATAATGAATCCATTAATAAGTATATGCCAGCATACCCATTCAAATTATTTACAGGTATCTACGTATTGACAGAAATCCACACCACAGCTCCTCGGGTCAACCCAATTAGTACGGACTCATTTCACCAATTCCAATATTCATAGTTCTTCCTCAGCTTTTTAAATTCTCGCTTATTCCATTTTTTACTTAATTTAGTCATTTGCACCCTTGTATATCATTCCATTAATACAGTTTGATTATAAAAGGGTTTATTTAGTAATTTATTTTCAATGCCAAATTATTATGTCTTACTTTTTAAAAATCGAAAGCAGTTGTTATCTAATAATAATTTTTAGTATAGCAATTCTCAATTTTAAAAATAATGTTTTAAAGTAATA
The DNA here is from genome assembly GCA_940337035.1 of Agriotes lineatus. NCBI lineage: Eukaryota > Metazoa > Arthropoda > Insecta > Coleoptera > Elateridae > Agriotes > Agriotes lineatus. The sequence goes on along the minus strand of CALNHX010009129.1, from coordinate 1,113 downwards.
CCCTGGCTTACTTTTTACTACATACAGTACATTTTCTTAATTTATCTGTCAAATTCCAAGTAACTTATTTAAATATTAATTCAGCTTACGGCTTTCATACTGTTTCAGACTATCTTATAGTCTGTTCTAATTATTTACTTTTCATAAATTGTTCGTTGCTAACTTCAATAACCATTCATTTTCAATTCAAAGATAATTTTTTAATCTTTTTTTAAAAATAGATTGGTAGTCCTAGTCTGCAACTATCACAATATTTATTTGATTTTATAAATTTTATTTTTTATATTTATTTCAGAAAAGCATGTTATTCTTTAGATGATGAACTTCAAGAGCAACATATTCTAATATAAGCAGAAGCAGTTTAAACATTGTTCAATATGACATTGGATTTAAATTTCTCAAAAACAACCAACTGCTCAGTGTCTGAGAAATGAAGAAGGAAATTAACCAGTTAAAACTTCGAAAAGCAGCCGGATCAGATAGCATACCACCTGAGCTATTCACATTCTACTGTTATAGCACAGCACATCTACTGCACCCATTCATACAGACTATTTAGAACACCGAAAGGATACCTACAGAGTGGAAGGACGGTCTCATTGTCAAACTATTAAGGAATGGTGATCTGGATGAGCTCCGAAATTACCAAAAGATCGGTCTTCTTGATATGGTAAATAAAGTAATTGCCACTATTATAAACAACAGACTGTCAGAGATCGTAGAACCCACCCTTTGCAGTAGCTTTCATTTTAACAAGTTTCTATTCGTGTTCTATCGTATTATTAATGTTAATTCTAATTACGTGCTTGATAATATTTAAGTTGATCTAATTTCTGAATGGATGGTGTTATTTTGATGGAAAAACTTCTAAATTATATTTACCATTGTATTGTATTAGTTAATTATAATAAAATAAAATTAAATAAATATTATTAAAAATACGGTTTGCTTAATTTCAATTAAAATCTAAAAGACAACTAGATCACATACCTAACCTCAAACAATCATCCTGTATGACAACTCTGTAAACATCAGTTAATTATAAAACTATAAATGGTGATTTAACTAGATATCCTTTAATCTTCTACCACACAGACAGCATTGATAGCCAGG